>JAYXIM010012838.1:0-165419 GCA_037575425.1 Anastrepha fraterculus | reverse complement strand
GGGGGGGGTAGGGTTTCAAAATCGAAATTTTTTTCTTCACTCATCTTATAGTAAATCATTTCAAGAATGTTGTGTCAAAATTTTAAGTGGATCGGAGCAGAACTCTCAAAGTTATAGCCTTTGTAGGCACTCTACCTCGAATGCGGAGCATCGATAATTTCTCAGAGTCATTTTTTCAAACGCGTTTTTCCCGAAACGACTTCTTAAAAGTCGGTGCCAATCACAACTCCGAAACTATTCAACCGATTCTTTTCAAATTTGGCACACGTTATCTAAATCAAAAATACCTCCCCCCTACACTGTTTTTTTTTTATTTTTTTTTTTTTTAAGGTTATTTTTCACTTACAAATATGGCGAAATTTTTCGCCAAAAATGCTCGTTTTACGTTTTTTTGCCACCAAAACTACCAAAATGAAAAAAAAAATTTTATTAATGTAGGGGGGAGCATTACGTCATACTTTAACTGAAAAATTCGACTTTTTTAGTTTCAGATGATTCTACGACGAATGCCGATTGGCACCGCAGAGCACCTCTCGAAAAACATATCTCCAAAAAAACTCTGTCATGGGCTTATTTGTCAATATTTTATTATTAATATTTTTTAAAAACTTATTGAAAAGATGTACAATAACATGCAACTGATTTTATTAAAGTATCTTAAGCCATATTTCTGTAAAAAATTCAAAAAAAAAGTGTTTTTTTTTTAGCGCTAAACCCTACCTCCCCCTTAATGCTATGTTTTTATTTTTATAAAATAAAGTAATTGATTAGCAAAAAAACTATTTATAACTTTTTCGGGCCTCTGACTACCCGCAACCCTGTAAACAAACATGTCAACTCAGCGCGTAAGTACTGCTGCTACATAAAGACAATGTGAAACACGCCCTGCCTAAATGTAGGCACTTTTCCACAGACATAACATTTGGTTCACCCTGTACTTGCTTGTTCGCTCGATGGAAATTGAGACTTTAAGCAAACAACTGCCCTGCAGGGAAAAAGTCAAACTATCATAGTATGTAAACATTCGAGCTAAAATAGTGAAGTATGTAAGGGGTTATACGCAGTTATGAAGCAAATAAAAGACGGGTTGTCAAGGATTTATCTTGAAGAAACTTCAGAATATTTTAATTTGAAAATTTTTGGCGGTTATAAAAGCATCCTTCAAGAACGTAACAAAATTTTTTATTTATGAAAATGTTGATTATAGAGCGCGCTGCAGGCGATTTCTGGAACCTCCTTTAAAAAAGACAATTTACGGTGTACATCGTAACTCAGGATTGGATTATCTGAAATCAAAAAACCAAACAAATTTTGTTAATATATTAGATTATCTAGTAACTAATCAAAATAGTGAATTTTCACAAAATGGCAGCTTTTAAAAGAAATGATTTCGATTTTTACGTTAAAATTTGGCCGTAAATTGATTATAAAATGGAAAATAAGTATCAGATTTACAAAAGGAACGATTAATTACTAGAAAATGTATCTTTAAAGATTGAGTTAAAACGGTTGACCGATCAAACAAGCCGTTTTCGAGATATCGTGTACACCGACTTGAAAAATGCCGTTTTGAAAAAAACACGTTTAAAGTTTAAATACCTACCTTAAAACGTGCCGAGGCATCTCTACATATTTAGGTATAACTCCGAAAGTATTGCTTAGATCTACTTCAAATTTCGTGCGTATACTTTTGAATATATGTACATTACAAAAATCATAGGTGGGCACTTTGCAGTAACAGTAAAAATGCAGTAAATATAATATTTTACTGATACTGCAATTTAATTTTCATTACCAGTAAACTTTTACTGATTACTGAAAAAAATTTGCAGTAAAAATATTTGTTTACTGATTACTGAAAAAAAATGCAGTAAAAATATTTTTTTACTGATTACTGAAAAAAAATTGCAGTAAAAATATTTTTTTACTGATTACTGAAAAAAATTTCAGTAAATATATTTTTTTACTGATTACTGAAAAAAATTGCAGTAAAAATATTTTTTTACTGATTACTGAAAAAATTTTCAGTAAAAATATTTTTTTACTGATTACTGAAAAAAATTTCAGTAAAAATATTTTTTTACTGATTACTGAAAAAAATGCAGTAAAAATACTGTTAATATAATTTGATTTGCTATTAGCTATAGCCTTTCTTAACGCAAGCATTTCAAAATTTGCATCGCTGAGTTTTTGCCTTCTGGACCGATTTACAATTCCAGCGAATGAAAACAACCGTTCTACAGGTGGAGATGACGGTAATGGGGTATTATATTTTAAAAATACGTTTTTAATAGCCTGATATTTATTTAGGCAACTTGTTGTTTCTTCTCGTTCGGCCAGGTATAAGAGCGTTTCTTGAAGATAATTTTCCGAGTCAGTGCAACCACATTGTATGCTAATATCTATTTAAGAAAATATATGCATAAAACAAATATTTAATTGAAAACCAAATGTAAAAAGTTTACCATTACTTTCATCCCCGAAGTCAAACAATGTTTTTTGAGGTGGTTGAGGTAGAATACGAGTTTTGGCACAGGTTACTTTTCCATACTTGACCACACAAGTGTTGAACATTTTTTTAACTTCCTCTTCTGTTTGCATTTTAGCTGTTTCTAAAAGAGCTTTCACAAATCGCAACTTAATGTTAGGGACAGAAATAGCGGCCATAAACAGTAAATATTATACTGATAATGCAAATCAAATTATATTATCAGTAATTTTACTGCAATTTTTTTAGTAATCAGTAAAAAAATATTTTTACTGCAATTTTTTTCAGTAATCAGTAAAAAAATATTTTTACTGAAATTTTTTTCAGTAATCAGTAAAAAAATATTTTTACTGAAATTTTTTTCAGTAATCAGTAAAAAAATATTTTTACTGCAATTTTTTTCAGTAATCAGTAAAAAAATATTTTTACTGCAAATTTTTTTCAGTAATCAGTAAAAAATATTTTTACTGCAAATTTTTTTCAGTAATCAGTAAAAGTTTACTGGTAATGCAAATCAAACTTCATTATCAGTAAAATTTTACTGATTACTGCTATTTGTAATGCAGTAAATTTATAATGCAGTGTGCCCACCTATGACAAAAATGCAATAAAAAAAAATCGATTTTTTTGAAAGTCATAACTGCGTATAACCCCTTAATGGAGGAAATAATTCTAATTCGCAATTGACTAGAATAGTACCAGAAGGAAAATGATCGATTTGTTTGCAAATGAGTTTAATTTTTGTATTTATCCAAGACGAAATGGACACTTTATTAGAGGCAATAATTTGTATGGAATAAAATGGTTATTAAAGCAACCGTATTTGATCTAGTAACACAAGGGCTTCTGATAATTCAAGTTAAGACTATTCTTTGTTCGACAATAAACATGCATCAAAATATTATTCCATCTAACGGTATTTCGTAGTAGTAAAACTTCAGCAGTTGTAATACTGCGCTTGATTTATTGGTTCACTGGAATGGGACTGCTCAATTTGCCTACATTATTTGCACATTAAATCTTGGAAAAGGGATCATTTTTTTATGCTTACTTTGTGTTTGGTCGAAAACTTCTTAATTCTAATAAAATAGGAAAGCAGAAAGTTTTCACAGATAGGAAAACTCGATTTCTTTACCTCATAAGGACTTTGAAATATTCAGATAGCCAAAAAGATTATCAAAATGTTGTGTAACACAAGAAAAATTTTTAATAAAATCAAAAAATAATTATAAACAAAAAAATTGAAAAAAGAAGTTTGGTTGTATTTATGTATACGTTTTATATTCCGGCATTGTGTGGTATCGTTCAAATTGACGAAGTAATACCGTCAACTTCAGTCTAATCAGATTCAAAGTAATATTTGTCAGAACTGTCACTATCTAAAGTATCATTTCTAGATCGCTTAGCCGTCGTGCGTAGGATAAAATATAAAATATACAGGGTGGGCCACATAGCGTTTGCTTTTTGAACCACCTATTTTTTTGAGAATGGTAACACAAATGGCATGTCAAATGTGTTCATAATTTACTTAAAGGTTTGTCATTTTCGAAATGCGACGCTATACGCTTGAGCAAAATTGGGAAATATTGAAAACCTATTTCAAAAGTGAGTCTTCTTCTTCTCTTCTGATGAAGCTCATTTTCACATCGGTGGCTACGTCAATAAGCAAAATTGTCGGATTTGGGGCTCAGAAAATGCATCCACAACGAGCCACTGTTTGGTGCGGTTTTTGGTCTGGCGGCATCATCGGGCAATTTTTTTTGAAAATGAGCGAGGAGCCGCGGTTACAGTAAATGGTGAGCGTTACCGTGACATGCTCAACTCAGTTGTTTCCAAAAATTGAAGAGGATGACATGGACAACATTTGGTTTCAACAGGACGGTGCAACTTGTCACACTGCCAAAGTTACACTCGAACTTTTGGCTACCGTTTTTGAAAACCGAATAATCAGCCGAAATTCCGAAATCAATTGGCCGTCTCGGAGCTGTGATTTAAGCCCGTTGGACTATTTTTTGTGGGGAGCCGTTAAGGACAAATCTATGCGAACCATCCAGAGACGATTGATGCTTTAAAACACGAAATCGAAGTTGCCATTCATGAAATTGGAGCCCAAACAATCGAAAATGTGCTTAAAAATTAAGTTGATCGAATGGCCTACTGCAAAGCCAATCGTGGCAGTCATTTGAACGATATTATTTCATTCATAAATGGCAATGTTCAATCTTCAAAATAAAAAAATGAAAAGTTTGAAAAAATATTGATTAGTTTTTACAAATTTTACATGACCCTTTATAAGGCGTGGAACTAAAATATTATATACTTAGGCGAAAAGGTTGTTACAAAATGTTTATAAACAGTTGTCATCCTGTAGATTAAATTCCGATTATAATGAATAAATGTAAAACAAATTAAAAAAGTCTGCATTTGACATAAATCTAAGGGAATTTGGACTGTATTTTGAATTTTTGTGAATAAGCAGCCCTCTATGAGCTGGAAAAAAATCGTTTGTGTGTACAACGTGATCTCAGAAAAATGCTTAAAAACTTCAGTAGTCATTTTAAAATCATGTTTTCTTGACTTCTAGAAATAAATAAATAAAAACTTCACCTCAGTGGGGTGACAATTCTTCCGCTTTAAAATGCTTATAATACATTCTGTCAAAAAAAATATCGGGAATTGTTCATTTAAAAAACAGGCGTTACACATATGTCTAAATTTGTTTGCGGAAATGTTGGTACAATTGTCCTCTATAGGGTCGCAGAGTTTGAGCGTTATTTGTCAATTACCTTGTTTTTGGCATTTAATTATATCAGGTAACCGCAGGTGTGCTCTGCAATTTTCACTATGGATAAAAATATCGAACAAAGAATTTGTCTTAAATTTTGTGCCGAATCGTTGGGAATGTTGCAGAAAGCCTATGGCGAGTGTGCTTTATCAAAAACACGGGTCTGCGAGCGGTAGAAGGATTTTGCAGAGGGCCGAGAAGTCGTGGAAGCTTTGCCCCCATCTGGTCGCCAATCAACGAATGAAAACGTGAACAAAGTCAAGGAAATGGTGCTAGAAAACCGTCATTTAAGTTTGGCGGAGGTAGCTCGTGACCTTAGCGTGTCTCACGAATCAGTTCGCAATATTTTACACCCTCAATTGGGCATGAGACGCGTTGAGACGCGTGGCTGCTCGACTCGTTCCAAGAGTTGTATTTCTTTCAAAAAATTCGTCGGAAGAAGGCGGCTGAAGACATGCTTGAGCAAGTGAATTCTGGCCCAACGTTTATCCATCGCATAAAAACAGATAATGAGACGTGGGTATATGAGTTTGACATGTAAACCAGTCAACAGGCGGCTGAATGGCGCTATCCACATGAGCCGAAACTCAAAAAATCACGTGAAAGTCGGTCAAAAGTGAAAGTCATCCTACTCCTTTTCTTTGATTATCATGGTGTTGGGCACTCGGAATTCGTTCCAAATGGTTCTACGGTAAACACACTGCTTTTTTTCATCGATTCTGCTAACTTTTTAAGTAAATTTACATCTAGAGAAGTCCATTCTGCATTAATTGCCGCTTTAAGCTCGTTGGTGTTGTCGAATTGGCGATTATTGGCGTAAACTCTTCTGACTAATATAGCCTTAATGTTTTTTATTGGGTTTAGATCCAGTGAACACGCCGGCCAGTCCATAGTTTCTATGGAACAATCGGTCAAATAATGCCTTGTTTCCCTGTTAACGCACTTCCCGATTATCCTGACTACAAGGAAGTAATTGCTTTCGATGTACCATAAATGCACCCCAAACCATAATAGAACCTCCACCGAAGTTGCGCTTGGAAAATAAGGGGCTCTTGCGCAAATCTCTCCAACCATTTACAAAACCATCGGGGCCATCCAGGTTCCATTTTTTTAATCCGAAAATCTAACATTTTTAAAAAATAATATGAAATTGGGCAACATTATAAATATTCCAAATATCTTACTGTATCTCAGTTGGTGTCTAGGTGTTGGACCTTATCAGTGTGGCTTTAGACCTGGAAAGTCTACCATCGACCAAATATTCATAATACGCCAAATCTTGAAAAAGACCCATGAAAGGAGAATCGACACATACCATCTTTTCGTCGACTTCAAAGCTACATTCGACAGTATGAAAAGGAGTTACCTGTATGAAGCGATGTCTGAATTTGATATCTCCGCCATCAGCGCCATCAGAATTGGGAAGGACCTTTCCCAGCCGTTTAATACCAAACGAGGTTTCGTATGACTTCTTGAACCTGATGGTGGAGAGGATCGTACGAGTCGTAGAACTTAATCGCTCAGGCACAATATTTTATAAGAGCGTACAATTGTTGTCGTATGCCAATGATATTGACATCATTGGCCGCGATGAAGTAAATATTTAGATGTGTGCGCGCTCTTGCAAATGGCGCCATTTATAGCAACAATTCTCTGGTAATAAAATCGTATTAAAATAATTAAAGCGATATATTCCAATACTTCATCAGCACATACATACATACTTGCGGGCACTTGTTCTGGCTGTTGTCGTTGTTGTTTGTGTATGCGTTGATTTGTAAAATAAAAAGAAATGGGTGCAAAGTAAATAAAGAACTCGAGAAGGCAAAACAAATGGTAAACGAGACGGAATGCGCATTCACCGTACTTTAAATAACTGCGATTTAATTGGAGAAGTGGCGGAAGTAGCTCAAGTGGCGCTAGTGGCCAAGTGAACAAAGTGGCACGTGTAAACCTAAAAGCGGACTTCTGCCTTCTCCAAACTGGATAAAGAGCCAAAGCGAATGGGTCTGGTGGTGAAAGAGGACAAAACGTAGTACCTCCTGTCATCAAACAAACAGTCAGCGTTCTCGCGTATCGGCACCCTCGTCACACTTATGATTTCGAGGATACTTCTCCCAGGAATCAGCATTAGGCCAGCCTTGAAACCAAATGTAGAATCTCTCTTGCCAACAAGTGCTACTTTGGACTATGTAGGCAAATGAGTAGTAAAGTCCTCTCTCGACGATTAAAACTAACACTCTACAAGGCTCCCAGCATGCCCGTCCTAACGTATGGCGCAGAAGCTTGGACGATGACAACATCCGATGAAGCGACGCTTTGAGTGTTTGAGAGAAAGATTCTGCGGACAATTTTTGGACGTTTGCTCGTTGGCAAAGACGAATATCGCAGGCGATGGAGCGATGAGCTGTATGAGCTTTATGACGACATAGACATAGCGCAGCGGATAAAGATCCAGCGGAAGGGGAAAAGAGAGTCGCTACCGCGCATATGACATTTATAATTTTCTCTGCTATTATTTCAGCTGTAACATAAACCGATACATGCCTGGGTGCATGATTATACATGACTGATAACATACAATATATAATATATAAATATGGAAATCGAGAGTAATTGGAGTGCATCTAAATACTTACATACATATATACATAAGATTACAGCTGGATGTTCGCAAAAACTTCTTGTTTGGGAGTATGCGAGTTTGTGGCCGCCGAAAGCCATTCCAAACTGATTCAAAAATTCAGTTGAATTGGAACAGTGGTGGATTTAAGTTAGTTATCTTAACCTTAAAAATGCTTTCCATAAAAGCAAATTTTGTAACGGCTCGCAAAGGAGGAAGCATAACAAAAAATATCAAAGCAACCTCTTCACATTTGTTAGCAACAAAGCAGGTGAATGTGAAGGAACTTATAAAATTTAATCAAAATACTTACTAAGTGAAAACTTCGCGCAAAGGCATGAAAATAAATTAAGACGGATCGATTTTACTATTGACCATTCGTTTAGCTTAAAACAAATAAGCGGATGCTAAGTATAGTGAAACATTAATGAATTCAAAAAGGAACGGCCTAGCAGTGGGCTTGAACAAAAAAATCAAATTTTACGTACCCAAAATCAAGTACATTTATTTTCTTCAAAAAAAATTATCACATACAAAAAACTTGTCGGAGATTAATAACAAAAATTTCAGAGACCTTCGTTGTAAAATTGCCAGTAAAATTCAGAATTGCTAGTAAAGTTCAATACTTCAGTCGCCGAAACATAGTCAAGAAAAAGTTTTATCCGCCAGTCTTTTTGTAAGTATCGTACCAAAAATGGAGCAATATGCCTCTACAATAATAATAACAATTATTATTATGAACGGATGTACCAGTTTGACTTGAAATATCTATTGTGTCCCTTTCATAGATTTGGAGTATTCGCCGAGCTCAAATTTCTCAGTAAATTTTACTATCCATCCTGTTTTATGTATGTATCATAATTGGTATTTTGGGCGTATCCTTATGCTGTTCCATAAAAGGAAGGACCTTCAGTTGCAAGCCGACTCCGAACGGCAAATGGTTCTTCATGTCCTGTTTTATTGAGCTTTATTGCCTCCTCTAGTAGAATACTACTGTGGGCAAAAAGTAAGGTGAATTTATTTGTTAAACTTCGTGGGATTAAAATTTCGCTCTAGTTATTTTTTTCATGAGTTGACAGCACTGTTAATAACATCTGGGCCAACTTTCATGTGAATGTCATTATCAGTAATATACGAGTATTTACGCTTGTGTTTACCAAACGTCCAAAGAGTGCATTTTTCGATTTTTACAATGTCTGATTTGATTGAGCAGAGAAGTGCCATCAAATTTTGTTTGGGGAATGAAATTTCGGCTGCGGAAACGTTTAGCATGTTGCAGAAGGCATTTGGTGATTCGACCATGTCGCAGAAAAATGTTTATAAGTGGTACAAAGACTTCAAAGAGGGTCGAGAACGTGTTGATGACTTGGAGCGCTCCGGACGACCATCGACGTCAACAGATGACCAAAACGTCAATAAAGTGAAGGAGTAAGTGCTCAAAAATCGTCGGTTGACTGTTAAAGGCCTTACTGATATGATCGGAATATCTGTGAAAACCATTTTGAAAGACTATTTGGGCCTACGAAAAGTCAAATCTCGTTTGGTACCGAAAACTCTCAATTTCTTGGAAAAAAGTCGTCGCGTTGATGTGTGTGAAACAATGCTTTCAGACTATCAGGACAAGCTCAAATGCATCATTACGGGAGATGAGACTTGGATTTATGCTTACGACCCTGAAACAACCGACCAATCAAGCGAATATCGTGCTAAAGGCGAGGTCAGACCGAAAAGAGCACGTCAAAGTCGTTCACAAATAAAGGTCATGATAACAGTTTTTTTCGATTTTCGTGGCGTGGTGTACTATGAATTCCTTCTACCTGGCCAAACTGTTAATAAGGAATATTATTTGAGCGTTATGCGTAGTTTACGGGAAGCAATTCGTCTAAAAAGACCAGAATTATGGGCCAACAACTCTTGGTTTTTGCATCACGATAATGCACCGTCTCACACTGCACTCGTTCTTCGTGACATTTCGCCAAAAATTCCACGCATATCGTTCCGCAACCACCGTATTCGCCTGATTTGGCTCCGCGTGACTTCTGGCTATTCCCAAAACTAAAGAGACCACTCCGGGGAACGCGTTTCGAGTCGATTGAGGAGATAAAAGCTGAATCGAAGAAGGTGCTGATGGCTATACCGGAAATGGACTATTTGGCATGTTTCGGGGATTATGAAAATCGTTGGCATTAGTGTATTTCATCGAGAGGGGATTATTTTGAAGGGGATGAAATTGATTTACAAGAATAAATAAAGATTTTTAATTTTACAACCAAATTCACCTTACTTTTTGCCCACAGTAGTATATTTACCCAAGCATTTTTATTGTTTATGCGTCAGTGCTGGCCACGATGCCATCACATATTTGACGGCTTCATCTCCCTCCCCACAGAACCAGCAAGTTCCACTGGAGTATATTCCCAGTTTAGTAAGATGATGATTAAATCCACAGTGTTATGTTAGAATTCCTGTGATAATTTTAAAATTATTCTTATTTAACTCCACACAATTTGTAAACCCGTTTAGGTTCAAGCGCTGGCATTGCCTTTGGTTACGATAAATCTGTTAGATTGTTCCAGTATGAACTTCTTTGTCTTTCTTCTACTTCGTAAATAAGAGAGGAGAAGTTACCTTTTCGTGGGCCACAAAATAGCTCTGGGTCTATAAATGGGGAGACTGTCGCTAGCTAATTTATCTGCCATTTCGTTCCCAGTAATCCTATATGGAAATAATGGAACCCATAGGATACGCACCTGATTGTTCTTGCTTAAGATATTCAGCTTATCAAGGTATTCCGGCACCAGTTTCGATGTAGCCCGGAAAAAGTTAAGAGCCTTGATTGCTGCCTGGCTATCAGAAAGGTAAATTTTATGGTACATACCACATAAATAAATAAATAAATAAAAAATGCAGTTAATAAATCGATTCGCTCTAATACACATACCATATTACAATGCATATATACATATTTGTATTCTTATACATCTACATACATATGTGCGGATGGGTGATATTTTGCTTATCTACATGCCCTAGTATGATTGCTTTCCGGGGTGAATAATCTTAAAAAATATATATATATATGTAGATACACTGCATGCCATATATAGATATACCATATATGAAAATTTTAATAGGCCCAACTCTATCAACAATCATGCGTCAGCAAGCTCTCCACTGAAAACCAACCAACAGATGTAGCCTTGGAATGGCAGAGGGCACGTCCATTTAGCGAGATACCTAAAGATAGCGCACTTAAGTTTATAAGTAAATTTTTACCAGGTGGCCCATATTCCAAATTAGATTTCAGTCAGCTAGTCACAGCTATGCTGAAGGATTATGGACCTATTTTCCTCATGCCAGCTATGCCAGGTCGACCCAGCATCTTAGTGACACACAATCCAGACGATTTCGAAAATCTTTTTCGCAACGAAGGTGCATGGCCGATAAGGCCATTCTCGGAAGCTGTACGCTATTATCGCAATAAGCTGCGCGCGGACTTTTTTGGGGGCGTAGAGGGTATAATAGCGACGTACGTTTGAAGCAATGTAAGCAATACGTTTTGTTGTAAATGTGACGTTCTCAATACTTGCAGACATGGCGAGCAATGGAGCTCATTTCGTACGATTGTAAATCCAATACTTATGAAGCCGAAGAACGTGAATATGTATATCAGCAAAATGGCACAAGTGAATCAGGAATTTGTCGATAGGTACATAATACATATGTGTATTTTAAGTCATAAACGCTAAATGCCTACATGCACACACACTTGTATGAAGTCACTTTGTGATTTTACAATATTCGGAATATTTTTCGTTTTTATTTTTTTTTTCGTGAATTTTCTATGAAAGTATAGTTAATTGTATAATAAAAACCTTACAAATCAAACTTCCAAACTTTGTAGAACATTCACAAAAATTTAACAAATTTGTAAACATTATCATCAATGCTTATTTTTATTAGAATCTTCATAAAACTTCAGGGTAAGTAGTTGTATAGCTCATTCACTTATAATATAAAAATAATATAATAACTTTGAAGTCATCCAAATATCTCGTTGATTTTTGGGAATTTTTTTCGCAAACGATATTGAGCATTTTCTTTCATACAAAACTCTTCCGAATATGTCACATAGAATGTCAGCCTATTCCTCATTATTATTGCTGACATACGTTGCCATATTCACAAGCAGAGATCAAAAACCAGCTTACAAGCCAAGTCACTCAGCCTGAAGAAGAAACAGGTTTTGTGTAGCATATCTACTACGGATAAATCGCTATCTACTACGGATAAATCACTCCCCATATATCAGGTTGTTCAATAAGTCTTGTAGTCCGGGAGCCAGGGGTCGATTTTGGACTGCGTTTTTATACCGTTAAATTCTTGACTATACTTGCGATTTAGCTTTTATGAATAACGAAAGTGAACGTCAGCTGGCGCACCCGCGGTAGGTGTGATTGTGGGAGGGTACGAAATGTGTCGAAAAAAATTTCTACCAACTCGTTTTATACCGGCTGAAATTTTTTTCATGTATTGCTGACATTTAGTAGAATAAAAAAAAGGCAGCTGCGCCGTAGAGGGGGAAAATACGTCAGCTGGACGCAATGGTAGATTCTTGCTTCGGCTGACGGTCTTTCCACTGCTAAAACGCAGCTGCCCATCATTATTATATTTTCATATGTGTTCAAAATTATGTAAAATAATTTCAATCGGCATAAGTAGTTTTACTTTTTAATTTATTTTACAAGTTCGCCTGTTCAGCTGACGTATTTTCCCCCCTCTACGGCGCAGCTGCCTTTTTTTTTATTCTACTAAATTTCAACAATACACAAAATAAATTTCAGCCGGTATTAAATGACCGCTACTTAACCAGCTGACGGTTGGTTCCGTCATCCATGGGATGGCGTCTGCCTTCAGTATTAGAATCAGTCGGTATGAAATGATAAGGTCAAAATGACCCCTGGCTCCCGGACTATTGCGATTCGATAAGAGAGGACGTTGTTACTAACCAATTCTTGTTCTACAATCTCATATGAACGTATGTGAAGTTTTATTTCAGGTAGTAGTCTAGTCAAATACTCATTTTTTATAGATATATTTTAGGATTTTTTTTTAAGAAAATAATAAAAATAATTTTATATGTAGTATGTTATGATTGACATCAAATAGTATACAAAAATAATTTTTTTTTTACTTCTTTTTTTATGGTAGTGTGGCACCAAAGTAAAAAAAGGTGGCTTATCAACAGGATTTTGGCTCTTCAGGACATCTGAAACGAAAAAGTTAAACTGATTATTATTCCGTAGGCTTGCCATTCTTGTAGGTACTACAATGGGAACATTTTTTTTTAAATAACAAAATGGCGGACTTTTAAAAAAAGGTATGTTTTTCGGGTGGAAATCAGAGTGTAATATGGAAAGTTAGGGCTAAAAAGAGACGAAAGTAGCACCTGCCAGAACTACTGATGTCTGGAATAACTGATGAATATTTCAGAGCAATCAGATGTCCTGAAGAACCAAAATCCTTTTGACAAGCAACCTATCTTTTTTCTAAGGCGTTTACTTTGGTGCCACACTACTACAAAAAAATATATAAAAGAAAAACAAAATTGTTTTTGTATACTATTTGATGTCAAAAGTAACATACTATAAAATCAGAATGATCCCATTTTATTTTCTTAAAAAAAATTCCTAAAAAATATCTATAAAAAATAAGTATTTAACCTTCAATCTGTCAATTCTCTCTTTGTTTACCAAGACGTGTCACAGTATTTTCTACAATGGAAAAATCAAGTATCGTGCGGATTGAATTTTTGATTTCGGAAGCTTTAAAAGCGAAGGAAAAAGGAAATTTATGAATGAATGTTGAAAGTGTATAAGAACTTTTCGCCATCAATCAGTGCAGTAGAAAGATGGATTGCTGAATTTAAATGTGGTCGTACAAACCTTGAAGATTCACGTTAAGGACGTCCAAAAATAGAAACAACACAAGAGATCTTAGGAAAAATACAGAATATCGTATTGGAAAATCGTCGAGTGACTAAAAGAGATTTAGTAGAAGCTCTAGACATCTCATTCGGCATGTTGCTTATGTTGACTGAAGATTTTGGGTTTCAGAAAGATGTGTGCAACAATTAGAGCATTTAAAGGATAAAGTGCATTTTGTTTTTGTTCGAATCATCACCATGTCTCTAAATTAAAACAAGATCCAAAAGATTGGTGCGAAACAATAAATTCTGAATATTATTGTATGGAATTCATAAATTGAAATCTCACTGGAGCATGTTTATTAATGTTCAGGGAGACTATACTGAATAATAAACTGTATTTCAAACCATAAAATTGTGTTTTCCTATCGAACCGCAAAACTTATATCGTTCTGTTAGCGTAGAAACGTCTGTCGTGGGAACCACCAAACAGGTAGTGTTTGGAACCGATGTTTCATTGTGTTGGACTACCTACAAAGTCTATTCAATTTCATTATTCTTAAAATATCAAGTTCTTTTTTTTTGGGTTAGTTAAAAAGCCATACTAGTTTTTAATATAATTTGCAGAATATATAGGTACGTATATTTTTTTCTTTTTAATAAGGTGAATGAAGAAACAATTCGTTCAAAATGACTGCTCAATAAAAATTTAAATTTAGGATTTTTCGCTATCAGGGCTGGGTTAAAAATTGTATTTATGATTTTTATTAATTTACATAACCTTTAGCTAAAAATAGGAAAAATAAATCAGGATCTTGATCTAACATTTAAAGAAAGTGGACATATAAGCAAAACAAAATAATTTTTTAAATAATCTTTCAATTCCAATATCTTGAAAATGGTTAGCTTTTAGACATCACCCAAACAATAATGCCCTTAAGTACCTACGACGACTCTCCCGATAATCCTGCATATGCAACTTTTTATTCAATTTACTGTCCGCAGAATCCGTTTAATACGCAATCCCGATACCTTGGAAATGCCAGACGATTTTAAGGAATATCTTCAACGCTGGGCCCTGGAGTCGGTTGCTATTGTAGCACTTGACAAGCAACTTGGCTTGCTGCGAGATGACAGTGAAAATTCCTCAGAAGTTTTGAAGCTCTTTTCGGCCTTAAATGATTTCATGGAACTCTCTTTCGATTTGGAATACAAGCCTACATTGTGGCGGGTGGTAGCCACACCAAAATTTAGACGTCTTATGCGAGCAATGGATGATATCAAAAGTGTAACATGGAAATTTGTAACGGAGGCAGTTAGAAAACTAGAGGTGGAAAAGCAGCAGGGCATCGAACAACCAGAGCACAAGAAGAGCGTTTTGGAGAGGCTGATAAAGCGAAACGACAGAGTAGCGGCAGTTATGGCTATGGATATGATGATGGCGGGCGTGGATACGGTAAAGAATTTATATATTTTCCTTCGTCACTCACACTATTTTAAAATTGCTTTACTAATATAAATACAGTTAATTTATTAACAGACAACCAGCTTAGTTGCAGGGGCTCTATTCTGTTTGGCGAAGAATCCCGAAAAACAGGCGCAATTACGGGCAGAAGTAATGCGTGTACTTCCACGAAAGAATAGCAACTTCACAGCAGATGCATTGAATAACATTCCCTATCTACGCGCTTGCCTTAAGGAATCACTGCGGGTCTACCCAATCACGATCGGAAATATGCGAGTGCCACAAAACGATCTCGTTTTAAGCGGTTATCGTGTGCCCAAAGGTACTTTGGTGAGCATGATTTTCTCGACTTTACAAGCGAACGAACGTTATTTTGCACGTCCCTTGGAATATTTGCCAGAACGTTGGCTACGATCTGGTGAGGAAGACCACGAGCCGAATACAGCAGCAGCAACCAAGTGTGCACAGTCTTTAAAACCGAGCAGCCCGTTCGTTTACTTGCCATTTGGCTTTGGGCCAAGAGTATGTGTGGGGCGTCGAATAAGTGAATTGGAAGTGGAGGCAGGAATAGCAAGATTAGTTAGGAATTTTAATATAGAATTCAATTATCCCACCGATAACGCTTTCAAGAGTGTGTTAATCAATATACCAAATATACCGTTAAGGTTTAAATTAACTGATATTGATTAAAGGCAGGAAATGAAAACTTGTATGCCTTTTTAATAAATTGAAAAAATTTGAGTGGAATATAGTGAATAAATAAGTATGTGCATATGTACATATGTATTTGTGTATAAGTTAACACACGACTTACAAATTAAAATAAAGGAAATTATTTATTTGAATTTCAAAGTAGCACTTGTTGGCAATAGAGATTATATGATACGTTCGATTTCAACGCTGATATTGTTATCGGTGTTAATGCTGGTTCCTAAATATACGAAGTCTTTTACAGCCTCGAAATCATAACTGATGAGGGTGCCGCACGCGAGTGCGCCAACTGTTTGTTTGATGACAGGAGGTACTTCGTTTTGTCCTCGTTCACCACCAGACCCATTCGATTTGCCTCTTTATCCAGTTTGGAGAAGGCAGAACTAACAGCGCGGTTGTTAAGGCCGATGATGTCAATATCATCGGCATACGCCTACAATTGTATGCTCTTATAAAATATTGTGCCTGAGCGATTAAGCTCTACGGCTCGTACGATCCTTTCCAACATCAGGTTAAAGAAGTCACACGACAGAGACTCACCCTGGCTGAAACCTCGTTTGGTATCAAACGGCACGGAGAGGTCCTTCCCAAATCTGACGGCGCTGCTGGTATTGAGTAACGTCATCTTGCATAGTCGTATTAGTTTTGCGGATATATATCGTACTGTCGAATGCAGCTTTGAAGTCGACGAAAAGATGGTGTGTTCCGATTCTCCTTTCATGGGTCTTTTCCAAGATTTGGCGTATTGTGAATATTTGGTCTATGGTAGAGACTGAAAAAGTCCAATCAGTTGGTTGATGGTGGACTTCAGCCTTTCACACAATACGCTTGCTAGAACCTTATAGGCAATATTTAGAAGACTAAACTCGCGGTAATTGGCGCAGAGTGCAGGATCACTCTTCTTATAGATTGGGCAGAGCACACTTAAATTCCAATCGGCAGGCATGCTTTCATCCGACCATATTTTGCATAGAAGCTGATATGCACCTTACCAGCTCCTCGCTACCATGTTTGAAAAGCTCAGCCGGTAGTCCGTCGACGCCCGCGGCTTTATTGTTCTTTAACCGCGTTATCGCTATTCTCACCTCGTCATGATCGTAGCGGAACGTCAATTCCGTCGTCGACGATTAGGGTATCGGGATCTTCACATTCTCTCTCACGTATTTCGGCCTCCCGTTTCTTCTGTCGTATAATATGTCTCTCTTCCTTTCTTAGCGCTGGGTAGCGATCCCACATGGCTCGCGTTGCGCCCGATCGCCACGCCCGTGGCTCTATAGGCAGCATCTTTTTTCGGAATCCGATTTCTTCATCGCCCGCGGTACGTAGAGAATTAGAAATGGTGCTCCATTGCTCGTGCATGCCGGTTTGTTGGGCAATACTCTCTGAGAGCAGGAGTAAGAGTCGAGTGGCGAATCTTCTGGCTGCCTGTTGTGATAGCAGCTTTTCGATGTCGAACATTCTTTGCTTAGTTAGATGTACGTTTTTTGCTGCACAGAGGCGTGTGCGTAGTTTGGCTGCAACAAGATAATGATCTAAAACACTAGCGTGTTTTCCATCTATCACAACATGGTCGATCGGGTTTCGCGTTTTTCGATCAGGGACAGCCACGTTGCTTGGTGTATTTTCGTATGCTGGAATCTGGTGCTGCAGACTACCATGTTTCGGGCCCCGCTGAAATCGAGCCCCGCTCTCATATTTATATATTTTAAGAAAAGACTTAAAGAAAAAAACCATGGCTCTATGTGGCAAAGTACTTGACAATAATAAAATAAAAATGAATAATAATTGTTTCGGTAGTCCTCTGATGAGTACCATACTTCCGGTCTATGCGAAATAACTTCGACGGTAGCAAATTATCAGCTGAGCCTTCTGCACATTTACTTATTTAGTTCACAATAACACAAACCTTCCTTTCATAAAGCGGTCCTTTCATCAGTGACATATAAGTTCAAAACTACCTTTTAAAGCTATGCTTTAACTCTTATCTGTATGCACCAATCAACTTTGGAATGTATCGGACTGTTAAAATTTAAAATTGTACAAATTCAATACGAAGATTTTGTTCACTAACCCTCCTTAATAATTTATCATCGCCGCATCTTTAGTTCCAATTTGTCGTCACAATTACCGAATTTGCACTCACGCTCTCTCATCACTGCAGCTGTTGTTGCCGTCGCTAACGTTACTATTGTCCTCGTTGGAGCTCCCGTTAACTTATCCACACTATCTTCACTCTTTCCCTTATGCATTGTTGCTGTCCAATAACTAGACTAGATATTTTCACTCGCTTTTGCTTGCTATCGGCCGCCGTAGCCGAATGGGTAGGTGCGTGATTACCATTCGGAATTCACAGAGAGGTCGTCGGTTCGAATCTCGGTGAAAGCAAAATTAATAAAAACATTTTCTAATAGCGGTCGCCCGTCGGCAGGCAATGGCAAACCTCCGAAAAAGCTCCTCATAAAAATATCTGCCGTTCGGAGTCGGCTTGAAACTGTAGGTCCCTCCATTTGTGGAACAACATCAAGACGCACACCACAAATAGGAGGAGGAGCTCGGCCAAACACCCAAAAAGGGTGTACGCGCCAATTATATATATATACATATATGTATATCTCCGAAAATTACGCGATAGGTGACCTTAGCATTGTAAAGGTTGAAATAGCAGGGCATTTCCATTAAATCAAAAGCGTCTCAGCTTATGAAAATTTTTCAATCGAGTTATAAATTCAGAGCTCAATAAAAGAATATCTCGAATTCTTAAGCGAGTGTTTTAATACTTAAAACAAGTTACAGAAGATCGTAGAAAAAACTTTTCGATGCTCCAGTTTTGCTATTGGTGGTGCTTGGTGGAACCACGCATCAGACTGCTAATATTGAAAATGGCAAAGTAAAAATATTCGTAAAAAGAAAGAGCGAAAATGCACTCCACAAATAAATACTATATAGTATCTTTTATAACTGGAAAGTCATGTTTAGTATACAAGAAAACGTGTTGCGTATGCTCTAGTCGCGAAAGTTGCCAGGCTGGTCTTCAGAATCACGAAAAGTGAAAATTTTATAATTTGAGAAAATTTCAAAACATTTCATTCCATCCCCTTCTAACACTAACTTAAAAAATATTAATAAAATTATAAAAATTATAAAATTGGTTTTCTCGGATCTGGAGATGAGCATCCCTATGCAATTGAAATGAGAATGTGGGTGCTGTGATCAAGAGTGTCCAAATCGACCACACGCCTCAAGCTGGTGAAAATCCATACAAAGATATCGGATTATTTGCTTGTTAAGTATAAGTAACTAAGCAACTGAAATCAAATGGTCAGATAAATTTGGTCCAGAAAATATTTGTTTTCAACTAAGGCTCGCCAATAAGAAATTTGGCTTGTAAAGGATTATTGGAGGTGCGTTTTCCAAGCAGATTAAATACAACATTTGAAAGATTATCTTTGCAAAATAAATATCATGAATGGTTCTACACAAAAATAATAAAGATTGCCCAATCCATTTGAATTTTCGTTGTTTTATTTCAATTTAAAATCCGATACCTCTAAATTGATCAGCCTTTATATGCAAAGATGGGCAGTTTGGAATGGATATTAGATATGGAATATCATTTAAATATGTTTGTAAGTGCTACTAAAAATGCCATTTCGATCAGTGGAGTATGCTACACAGTCAACCAATTTCTTGAGACTTGTGAAATTGTAACCTTACCTTCGGTTTCAATGAAATAATGCGCCATGCCGCAAAATAAATCAAAGCAGCGGTTTTTCAATGTCCTGGCGAATTTGAGGTCTTTTGCACGTAAGCGTCCTCAAATCGTGTCTTTGAATACATTAATATTACTTTTCCTTAAAACTGTTTCAGCTTCATGCAACGATAAGTTCGGCTTTGACACAAACAAATCAGTAATCTTTAGATCTTGCTTTAAAGAGGTATTTTTTGTGCCCCAACTTTTTTAACTTCGGTAAACATTTACACTTATTTATTCATATACGATCTTCGAATTCTGCAAATATTTTTCTGGAAATGCACGTGATAATTTTTGAGTTTCAGAATTTGGTTATTAGGATTACGATTTATGGCTGCCGCCGTAGTCGAATAGGTTGGTGCGTGACTACCATTCGGAATTCAGAGAGGACTCGAAATTCTGAGTGTATTTCTGCCAAGAAAAAGCTCCTCATAAAAAATCATTTGCCGTTCGTTGTCGGCTTAAAACTCTAGGTCCCTCCATTTGTAGAACAACATCAAGACGCACACACACAAATAGGAGGAGGAGCTCGGCCAAACACCCAAAACGGGCTTACGCGCCAATTACCATATTTATGTTCATGCTTCATTTAGAGTGATTTGAAGAAGTAGCAAAAATGCTGCTGACCATTAAGAAGGCAATTTCCAAAACCATCCGCTTGTTATTAATCTCGTAGCATCAATCAAAGCAAAAATGCGAAGTGTAGGGTACATCACATGTAAAATAAGCCAAAATAAAAAAATTCTGTGAAACTGAAATTATCAAATAAAATGAAATGAGAAATGCCAAAACAAAATTCGGAAATTATAAAACCAAATACACACACATACACGCACATCTAGATATACAAAAATATATGTATCCCAACGCTTTCATAAAGTCTTACCAAATTGTAAACCAACACAAATATTTAGTTAAGCCGCAGCAGCGAAAGCGTTTGGTCTTGAGAACTCGAATTTAAAAATGTTTTACGCGAAAATGAAATGTTTTGCGATTAACGAACTCGGTATCCGAAAAAACTTCATAATGATCACAAAGCGATTGCAAGCAACAAAGCAGGTGAATAACTTTACAGAAATACGTGGTTTTGTACTTACACACCCACTGTGGGCAAAAAGTAAGGTGAATTTATTTGTCAAACTTCGTGGGATTAAAATTTCGCTCTAGTTATTTTTGTCATGAGTTGGCAGCACTGTTAATAACATCTGGGCCAACTTTCATGTAAATGTCATTATCAGTAACATACGAGTATTTACGCTTGTGTTTACCAAACGTGCAAAGAGTGCATTTTTCGATTTTTACAATGTCTGATTTGATTGAGTAGAGAAGTGCCATCAAATTTTGTTTGCGGAATGAAATTTCGGCTGCGGAAACGTTTAGCATGTTGCAGAAGGCATTTGGTGATTCGACCATGTCGCAGAAAAATGTTTATAAGTGGTACAAAGACTTCAAAGAGGGTCGAGAACGTGTTGATGACTTGGAGCGCTCCGGACGACCATCGACGTCAACAGATGACCAACACGTGAATAAAGTGAAGGAGTTAGTGCTCAAAAATGGTCGGTTGACTGTTAAAGACCTTACTGATATGATCGGAATATCAGAAGGATCTGTGAAAACCATTTTGAAAGACTATTTGGGCCTACGAAAAGTCAAATCTCGTTTGGTACCGAAAACTCTCAATTTCTTGGAAAAAAGTCGTCGCGTTGATGTGTGTGAAACAATGCTTTCAGACTATCAGGACAAGCTCAAATGCATCATTACGGGAGATGAGACTTGGATTTATGCTTACGACCCTGAAACAACCGACCAATCAAGCGAATATCGTGCTAAAGGCGAAAAAAGACCGAAAACAGCACGTCAAAGTCGTTCAAAAATAAAGGTCATGATGCCAGTTTTTTTTCGATTTTCGTGGCATGGTGTACTATGAATTCCTTTTACCTGGCCAAACTGTTAATAAAGAATATTATTTGAGCGTTATGCGTCGTTTACGAATTGCTTCATATTCGTCTAAAAAGACCACTATTATGGGCCAACAACTCTTGGTTTTTGCATCATGATAATGCACCTTCTCACACTGCACTCGTTCTTCGTGACCATTTTGCCAAAAATTCCACGCATATCGTTCCGCATTCGCCTGATTTGGCTGATTTGTGACTTCTGGCTATTCCCAAAACTCAAGAGACCACTCCGGGGAACGCGTTTCGAGTCGATTGAGGAGATAAAAGCTGAATCGAAGAAGGTGCTCATGGCTATACCGGAAATGGACTATTTGGCATGTTTCGGGGATTGGAAAAATCGTTTGCATTAGTGTATTTCATCGAGAGGGGATTATTTTGAAGGGGATGAAATTTATTTACAAGAATAAATAAAGATTTTTCATTTTACAACCAAATTCACCTTACTTTTTGCCCACAGTAGTACTATACATATAAGCTTTGCACTGCCAATTAGTGTATAAAATGTGAAAATATTTTGTATCATTCTCTGAGAATAGGCTTAAAGACTGTGAATGTATGTGTATGTGTTATTTAGACATATATATATGAATATGTAGAGATCGACTGTTCTTTCACATGACCTTTCGACATACGTTTAATAGGTAACAGTGTTTAAGGAGGGCCATAAGTGAAGCCACCATTGCATTGCCGAAATTAACGGCACAGTCAAATTGAGTTCGGTCAATGGCATAAATTATTTGTTTTCGATTTTATCAGTTGCTTTTTAGGGATTTTTTTAACTGTATGCCCCAGTTTTTTTTTACTTCAACAAACACAGCACCACATGATTGTCAAAAGATTTGGAATGAAACAATTTGTAATCAAGTAAATAGTCTGCATACCTACACACATACGTAGGTACATCAATAAGAGAATTCAACGAGTTTTATTTTGTTTTGCTCAATAAGTGTCTAAAACCTGTGCACTTTATTTTTGAGAGTAGAAAAAAGTGAAATTTAAATTCGAAAGTTGCTATTCAACTTTGCTTTTCGATGACACCCAAACTAGTTATTCAACTTTAGAGTGAACCAATAACAGATTTATTGTTGACCACGTCAATAATGCTTCTTTTTACACATATGAGAATAGGTAAGTAGGTGAATTGGTTTAAGTTTAGCTTAGTACCTGTCTGATACTCTCTCTACCGGAAGAGATCCACAGCCAACCTGAGCAGTTGATGTAGTGGGGAAGATAGATGGGTTTCAGGTTGGAGCACTGCCAAGACTGTCGAAGAAAGAAGCACCCAGTGATCTTAATCACCCAGCTGCTAAACCCGACATTTACAGAGAAAATGAACGGAGTAAATGGTAAACCGACCCTTTTAAGAGTTGACCAACTTGAATCTGCGCCATCTCTCTCGCTCCGCGTCCCCTGAGCGTTCAGCATGACTGTAGGATTGAAAAGACTTCTGCCTGAAAAACACTAGCAGGCTGCTACTCCCGATGTCACTTTGGACCCGTCAGTGAAGACAGAGGTAACAGACTCGGTGTAGATTTTCCTCTCGTTCCAATCATGCCTACTTAGAAAGGTTGCCCTAGCACTACCCTCAAACACTAAAATGTAAAATGAGTAGAAAATTATTATTCGGTACATTTTACCAGTAGTTTTGGTTCACCAGCAGATTACAGCAAGAACGAAGTCAAAGTGCAGAGTCCTTTAATTGCTTTAGTGGTTATTGAATTTACTAGAATTTAGTTTTGAGAATGAAAAATGCGTAATAAAATGAGGCAACTTATTACACGTTAATTTAGTGCCATCGTTCAACATGCTCATCCGACTCGTGGGTTATTGTCGACCTAACACCTGTTTTGGAAAACCGTTCCAACATTGCTTGAACACACCTTTCATAGTCATCGGACCAATGATTTCCCAAGAACCCTTCAACGACTTCTTTCTTTGTCCGTCAGGTATTAAATTCAACTACATACATGCAAGACTTTGTTATTAAAAGTTGTTCAAATTGAGTTTGACTGTTTCAGGCTTCTTTTAATAATTTGGAGAACCTTTTGCGTTGGTGACATAAAGGTTTTGCCACTAGTAAAATTTTCCGAATAATAATATTTAATAATAATAATTAAATAATAAGTGAACATTATTTCTATATCATTAGCATGAAGCTGCTGTCACTTCAGTAAATATATGTCCAAACATCCACCAGCCTGCGGACTCATTCTTGGAATGGCAGCGAGCACGTCCCTTCACCGAATTGCCTAAAGAAGGCGTTTTTAGGTTTACATGTAAATTTTTACCCGGCGGCCGGTATTATAGATTAGACTCCAATCAATTGGAAAGGGCAATGAATGAAGATTTTGGTGATATTTTCATCGTACCAGCAGTGATGGGTCGTCCCAATATCGTGGTGACACACAATCCTGACGACTTCGCAACTGTGTTTCGCAATGAAGGTATGTGACCAATACGGCCGTTTGCAACGTTACGATATCATCGAAATTACCGACATGCAGATTTTTACAAAGGCACTGAGGGTGTTATGACGACGTGAGTATCGAAAATTGTCGAGTATTAGTTCCTCAGAGTAGAATATATACAAGTAAAGGGATGTATTTCATGCTAATCCGGCAGGCACGGTGAGCAATGGAGTTCATTTCGTTCAATTCTAAATCCACTGCTAATGCAGCCAAAGAATGTTCACAAGTATTTCAGCAAGATGGCACAAGTGAATCAGGAATTCGTCGATAGGTATGTTCAAAAATATCAACATATCACTTCTGCAGGTTAATTCTTATGCTACCAATATTGTTTAATGTTACCCTATTTTACCATTCGCAGAATCCGCTTAATACGTGATCCCAAGTCGCTGGAAATGCCAGCGGACTTTGAAGATTATCTAAAACGCTGGACACTAGAGTCAATAGCAGTTGTGGCACTCGACAAGCAACTTGGCTTGTTACGTGATGATAGCGAAAATTCCGCAGATGCTTTGGAAATGATTTCCGCCTTGAATACTATATTTACGCTCACCTATGACTTGGAATGGAAGCCATCACTATGGCGGCGTGTGTCTACACCGAAATTCAGACGTCTAATGCAAGCCATGGATGATATATGTACATAGATTATCATTGAAATATGTAGAAAATGGAATCGCAAGACTGGACCTGGACCCGCGACCTTTGGAATTTTTGCCAGAACGTTGGCTACGGCCGAGTAAGGCAGACGACGACCGTTCCGTGACCGAGACAGTTGAGTGTGCGCAAGCGTTAAGACCGAGTAATCCGTTCATCTTTTTACCGTTTGGTGTTGGCCCAAGAGTTTGCGTAGGGCACAGAGTTAGTGAGTTGGAGATTGAATTGGTCATAGCAAGATTGGTTAGAAATTTTCGAATTGAATTTAATTACCCCACTGCTAAGGCATTCAAAGGTATGTTTATAAATATGCCAAATATACCGTTGAAATTTAAATTTACGGATATTGATTAGGTGCGAGTAATCATCAAAATTGAACACCAAGTGGATATCTATGAAAAATAT
This sequence comes from Anastrepha fraterculus, assembly GCA_037575425.1. Classification (NCBI taxonomy): domain Eukaryota; kingdom Metazoa; phylum Arthropoda; class Insecta; order Diptera; family Tephritidae; genus Anastrepha; species Anastrepha fraterculus. The sequence continues at coordinate 140,182 of JAYXIM010012838.1, read as the reverse complement.
ATAATATAATATTATATATATACATACACACAACAAATTTTCCCTACTCATCCTGGAATATATACATCTATTTGTTTACATATTTATATACAATAATTATATACCAGAAAGACACAATCTTGCAGAAATTCTCGAACGTACTTTGTATGGAGGAAAATGTGTCACCCTGTCCGTATAACAAAATACTTCAAGAATAAACAGCATTTGCTAGTGACTTGCAACTTGCTTTCCATTGTACTACAATTCAATGAGGTTTTAAACGACATACCCAAAATTATTCTAAAAAGTTTGAAAATTTGGGGGATTAATGGGGATTAAATGGTAAACCTAACTACGTGTGCCGAATCTCCAATGGTCGGTAAACACAACTACAAGTTTGGAAATCGAATGGCGTAGGACTTTCGAAATAGCCCCCGAAGAAAAGGAGCTCATAAGTAATAAGTTGTGCGATTCCCCTTTAGCAACAGTCAGAAGGATGCCGATGACCGGCTATGAGACAATTCAGTCGACTCCTTCCTGGCAAGCTTATCAGCAATTTTATTTGGTTCTATGTTTCTATGTCCTGGAACCCAGATCAGAGAAATCTTACCTTAGCTTATATCTAGCATGGCATCGCCACAGCCTTGATCGCAGATTGGCTATCGAAAAAAAACTTAATATCGCTCTCACTCCCGCGTCCCCTAACTTTCGGTATGTATGCAGGATCGCAAAGACTGCCTGAAAAACAGTAGCACTATTCGGCAGTTTTAAGGAAAAAGATAAATTGGCTGATTTAGAGAAATCTCTGCTCCGACTCCCGATTCCATCTTGGAACCGTCAGTGAAGACAGAGGTTCACATTTTTCCCTCATTCAAACCCTGCCTAGTTAGAAAGATTGCACTGGCACGATCCTCAAACTACAGAGATTTGTACAAAGTCCAGAGAAATACGGTGTTAAAAGCTTAATAGTGTTCCCATGTCCCTTGAGAAATTGCCTCTAAAGGCCAACCTCCTTTAACTTTACTGCGCAGCGATGGAAATATTATTAAAGTTAATGAGAAGTAAGTGCAAAACGGCATAAGGGCAGCACTGGAACAAGTTCTACGTGCTCCGATGATGTCAATACAAGTTATTTGCACACTCTACAGTTTATCGATATTATAGCCCTTACGAAGGGCTCCCACCAAACCAGGCAACCGTGCGTTAAAATTCATAGAACCAGGCCTAGAAAGCTATGCTGGTCTTCTTTACCCGGTTTTCAATGTTTACCTTTCAATGGAGTTTGGAGTCAAGTACTAATCCACTATACTTAACTTCCAATGAACTTGCTGGGAGTCTTCGCGAATTTAATGATATCTCGAATTAATTATTTACCAGTTGGACACACCAAGTGAATCCAAGTCCTTCTCCACCTGATGCTTCCAACGTAGAGGCCATCCTCTTTTATCATCAGCTGCTTTCAGAGTCAGAGCTTTTGTTTCCATTCGGACGACATGACCCAGCTAACGAAGCCGCTGGATCTTTATTCGCTACACTATGTCAATGTCGCCGTAAAGCTCATACAGCTCTTCGTTCTATCGCGTACGATACTCACCGTCGTCAACGTGCAAAGGTCCAAAAATCTTATGTAGAAGTTTTCTCTCAAACACTGCAAGGGCCGAGCATGATGAAAGCCTTGTAGAGTGTAAGTCTTGTAAGGTTTTTACCGTTGACTTAAATAAAAAAATAAATGAAAGTAGCCAACAACTATGTTGAAATATTCAAAAAATAAATGCCATGAAACTATATGCCAGATTATAGTAAAAATAAGCAAATAATAAAAGGGATTCATTCCAACAATGCCACATTTCTTTTTTGTATTATCATTTGAAGTTCTCAAGCGCTTAAAAAACAACCTTTCCGCATTTCAATTTTTGCGAGAACCCTTTAACTATTTTCTACACGATTGCCCAGATATTTCTATGATTTACATCAATGTGAACTTTCATTCAAAACACTCTTATTCCAAATATTGACTTCTTAACCTGAAGAAACTAATAAATTATCTCGTGACTCGTAACAGTGACAACGATAATCCAACACAAATGAAACAATTATTCAGAAGATATGGAAAAATGCTTTATTTTTAACGCTTGCGAATTTACGAATCGAATGTCGAAACATATTTTAGTTTGGCTGAAGCAACGAGCGAGTGAAGTTCAAGAAAATTTAAATGTTTTCCAACAAATTTAATTCTGTGGTGATAGGCAAAAGCGGCATCGCAGATACGATCAGAGAAAGAAAGGGTTGGCTAACCATAAAGAACGTGAGTAAATATAAAGCAACTGCAAAAGTTTACCACAGTGCACATAAAAAGAAAAAAACATTTCTTTGAAATACTCGGTGATAATATTCTTGCTATGAAAAGTGAATACATTCCCTTGGGTGAATAAACCCGAATATGCAAAAAAGAAAAAAAAATAATTCCAGCCCCTTTATCAGCAGTACGCAAGCACAGCCAGCAATACCGACTCATCCAAAAATGCGGCACAGCTAAATGAAATGGCCATGGAATGGCAGCGAGCGCGACCATTCTGCGAGTTGCCAAGAGATGGCGTTTTTAATTTCCTGCGTAAATTTTTACCCGGAGGCCGGTATTACAACTTAGACTCGACTCAATTAGTTATGGCAATGAAAGAGGAGTATGGAAATATTTACATAGTGCCGGGCATGATGGGTCGGCCTGACACCGTGGTTACACATCATCCAGACGATTTTGAACGTGTCTTTCGTAACGAAGGTATTTGGCCGATAAGGCCAAGTTCAGCAACGTTGCGTTATCACCGGAGTAAGCTGCGCGCAGAATTCTATGAAGGCGTCGAGGGGACAATAGCAACGTATGGGCAATTATTTATTTAAATGATATTAAAATGTATGTATACGCATTCGCTTAATCTTTTTATTGGATAGCCAAGGTGAGCAATGGAGCTCATTTCGTTCGGTCGTAAATCCGATACTTATGCAGCCCAAAAACATTAAAATGTATCAGAAAAAAATAGCAGAAGTGAACCAGGAATTTGTCAACAGGTAACGTAGTGGCTTTCTCCATGAGGATATAACAAATATGTATGTATTTAAATTTTGATTTAACGTCACCCGTGGTTTACATTTTTATTTTGGAAAAATTCACGAGTCAGCAATGTTTGGAAATAATTCAAAATTACTACCGAAATCTAGGTTGTCTTAACTCTATCTAAGTCATTTAAGTCTCTATCATAATTATCATCCCACTAGGCAGTGAGTAAACGTATCGGTCCAAGTATCAAATCTCTCAATTGTATAGCATTTTTTGTGAAAAGCGCAAAAAGGCACTTGGAAGCAGATAAGGCTTTTCTCCGAAAAACACTCATTGGGCGTTATGAGACCTATCTGTCTTACGGGATTATACTGGTGGAGGGCTGCCAACAATAGTACGATTAGAAACAAGCTTCAGAGTGTTCAACGCACGCCGCTTATCTATCAGCGACGCTCTAAGAACGATACCCTCTGATGCTCTGAGTACTCTTTTCTTGTTCTTCGTCTATGGGAGCTTAGTTGGTAAACAGAATGCAGGTAACACTGCTGCTCGGCTAGCCACAACTAATCAATGGTGGGATTTAGGTGTTGGACAGACAGCCTTAGCATTCGGTCTTGGTCCAAACAACCCTGCTGACTATTGTTTGAAAGAACCATATATTAATAGGATATTTAGTACTACAATTCCAGCTAGTTGTGAGTGGGTTGAGATATACATATCTGGTCGGAAAAACTGTCTACGGTTCTTTACTGATGGTTGAAAGCTTGGCGATAAAGTTGGCTTTGGTGTCTACTGCAAGAACAGAAAAGTGAGCGTGTTGCTCGTCTTCCTATCCATTGTAGTGTAGGTAGGTAGGTTAGATGGCAAGAGTACCCCAGGTACACTACAAGTAGTACTTACGTGCTTTTTTGATACCATAATGTGGACCATTATCTGCGAAAAAAATTTAGGGAAGAGAAAACCGTCTACAGCCATCCAGTGCTGTTGATATTGTGAAGGAGAGAAAAGGGATCTAGCTGGAGAATTTCTTCAAGCCATCCCCAAAGGGCACGTTAAGGAATCTCATCGCCTAGCCGCCAGAGCCGGACATTTGCAAAGAAAGTGTTCAACAGTTTCTTTCTCTGCAGGATCCCCATATCTTCGCAAGGGGGTTGTACGGAATTCCAAGCTTCTCCGCATGAGCACCGATCACCCAGTGCCCAGTGAACACCGCAATGAGTTTGGAAATTGAATAGCGGGGGATTCCCATCACCTTAAGCGTTCTGTTTATATCGTATTGACGTCATAGTGTTTTCGAAATAGTACACGATGAGACAGCCCTCCAACTGTCTTGGGGTTTTTTGTTCATTGTAGTGTATTTAAGGCTGAAATTTTAGCCATTAACGAGGTAGCTGCCTGGTTAGGCACAAATGTATATTTACTCCAATAGCCAAGCGCCGATTAAACCTCCTGGTGGGGTTGCCACTAATTCCATCAAATGCTGGGCATCTCGCAACGAGATGGCCGAATATTTCTGCATCTATTTGATATGAGAGCCAGGGCATAGTGACATACTAGGTAATTGTAAAGCAGACAAGTTAGTAAACGACAAATTTCAGAAATCGTCAACAAGTACTTTTAACATTTGGTTATTAGAATTACGATTTATGGCGGCCGCCGTAGCCGAATAGGACTTGGAATTCTGAGTGTATTTCTGCGAAGAAAAAGCTCCTCATAAAAAATAGCTGGCGTTCGGAGTCGGCTTGAAACTGTAGGTCCCTCCATTTGTGGAATAACATCAAGACGCACACCACAAATAGGAGGAGGAGCTCGGCCAAACACCCAAAACGGGTTTACGCGCCAATTATATATAGATATATATATATACATATATGTATATGTATATATATATATTAGGATTACCATATTTATTTTCATGCTCGGAACGCTGCGTACGGATGCCCCATTTTAAAGTGATTTGAAGAAGTAGCGAAAAGGCTGCTGACCATTAAGAAGGCAATTTCCAAAACGATTCTCGTAGCGTCAATTTCAGCAAAAATGCAATGTGTTGGGTACATCCCATGTACAATAAGCCAAAATAAAAAAATTCTGTGAAACTGAAATTATAAAACTAAATACACACTTAAGCGCATGTAGATATACAAAAATACATGTTTTCCAACGCTTTCATAAAGTCTTACCAAATTGTATACCAAACCGAATATTCAGTTAAGCTGCAACAGCGAAAGCGTTTGGTGTTGAGAACTCGAATTTAAAAATGTTTTACGCGAAAATGAAATGTCTTGCGACTAACGAACTCGGTATCCGAAAAAACTTCATAATGATCACAAAGCGATTGCAGACAACAAAGCAGGTGAGTAACTTAACAGAAATACATGGTTTTGTGCTTATACACCCACATACGTATAAGCTTTACACTGCCAATTCGTGTATGAGATGTGAAAATATTTTGTAGTATTCTCAGCAGATTTCCTCTGAAAATAGCCTTAAATACTGTGTATGTATGTGTATGTCTTAATTAGACATATATATATATGTATATGTAGAGATCGACTGTTCTTTCACATGACCTTTCGACATGCTTTTAATAGGTAACAGTGTTTAAGGAGGGCCATAAGTGAAGCCACCATTGCATTGCTGAAATTAACGGCACAGTCAAATTGAGTTGGGTTAATGGCATAAGTAATTTGTTGTCGATTTTATCAACTGCCTTTTTAAGGATTTTTTTTTAATTGTATGCCCCAGTTTTTTTTAATTCAACCAACCCAGCACCACATGATTGTCAAAAAATTTAGAATGAAACAATATGTAATTAAGCGGAATAACACATACACACGAGTACATTAATAAGGGAATTCAACGAGTTTTATTTTGCTTTGCTCAATAAACGGTGTTTAAAACCTGTGCACTTTATTTTCGACAGCGGAAAAAAATTAAATTTTAAGACGCAAGTTACTATTCAACTTTGCTTTTCGATGACACCGCAACTGTTGGGCCCCAACAAGTTATTCAACTTTGGATTGAACCAGATTTATTGGTGACTACGTCAATAATGCTCCTTTTTATACATATGAGAAAAGGAAAGTAGGTGAAATGGTTTAAGTGGCACTGAAGCGCCATTTTAACACTATTTTGATACCTCCACCGGAAGATATTATCTACAGACAACCTGAGCTGTGGATGTAGTGGGGAAGGTAGCTGCCAAGCCCGACATTTACAGAGGAAGTGAACGGATTAAATGGTAAACCTATCCTTTTAGGAGTTGACCAATATGAATCTGCACCATCTCCCTCGTTCCGCGCCCCCTGAGCGTTCTGCATGACTGCAGGATTGAAAAGACTTCTGCCTGAAAAACACTAGCAGTATTCGTCAGTTTTAAGGAAAAAAATAAATTGACTGATTTAGAGAAATCCCTGCTCCGACTCCCGATTCCATCTTGGACCCGTCAGTGAAAACAGAGGTACCAGCCTCGGTGTAGATTTTCTCCTTGTTGGAAAGATTGCCCTAGCACTACCCTCAAACACTAAAATATAAAATGACTAGAAAATTATTATTCGGAATATTTTACCAGTAGTTTTGGTTCTCCAGCAGATTACAGCAAGAACGAAGTCAGAGTGCAGAGTCCTTTAATTGCTTTAGTGGTTATTGAATTTACTAAAATTTAGTTTTGAGAATGAAAAATGCGCAATAAAATGAGGCACCTTATTACACGTTAATTTAGTGCTATCGTTCAACTTGCTCACCCGACTCGTGGATAATTATCGACCTAACACCTGTTTTGGATAGCCGATGCAACATGGAATGAACAGAGCTTTCATAGTCATCGGACCAATGATTTTCCAACACACCTTCAATGACCTCTTTCATTGCTGGTCAGGTATTAAATTCATCTACATTCAAGACTTTATTATTGAAATTTGTTGAAATTGAGTTTGACTGCTTAAGACTTCTTATAATTTTTTTGAGAACCTTTTACGCTGGTCACATAAAGGTTTTGCCTGAGAAGACCACTAGTAAAATGTTCCGAATAATAATATTTAATAATAATTAAATAATAAGTGAACATTATTTCTATATCATTAGCATGAACTTGCTATCACATCAGTAAATTAATGTTCACACATTCGCCAGCCGGCCGACGCATCATTAGAATGGCAGCGAGCGCGATCATTCTGCGAGCTGCCAAGAGATGGCGTTTTTAATTTCCTACGTAAATTTTTACCCGGAGGCCAGTATTACAACTTAGACTCGACTCAATTAGTTATGGCAATGAAAGAGGAATATGGAAATATTTACATAGTGCCGGGCATGATGGGTCGGCCTGACACCGTGGTTACACATCATCCAGACGATTTTGAACGTGTCTTACGTAACGAAGGTATTTGGCCGATAAGGCCAAGTTCAGCAACGTTGCGTTATCACCGGAGTAAGCTGCGCGCAGAATTCTATGAAGGCGTCGAGGGGGTAATAGCAACGTATGGGCAATTATTTATTTAAATTATATTAAAATGTATTTATACGCATTCGCTTAATCTTTTTATTGGATAGCCAAGGTGAGGAATGGAGCTCATTTCGTTCGGTCGTCAATCCAATACTTATGCAGCCCAAAAACATTAAAATGTATCAGAAAAAAATAGCAGAAGTGAACCAGGAATTTGTCAACAGGTAACGTAGTGGCTTTCTCCATGAGGATATAACAAATTTATATTCAACGTCACACGTGGTTTACATTTTTATTTTGGAAAAATTCACGTGTCAGCAATGTTTGGAAATAATTCAAAATTACTACCGAAATCTAGGTTGTCTTAACTCTATCTAAGTCATTTAAGTCTCTATCATAATTATCATCCCACCAGGCAGTGAGTAAACGTATCGGTCCAAACACCAAATCTCTCAATTGTATTTTTTGTGAAAAGCGAATTTTGCGTAAAAATCTTGGCCTTTCAGGTTGTTTTATGACTCTAGCACAGGAACTTATTAACAAGTTTTAACAATTTATTTGTTCCTTTTAATCTAATTTTTTTTGTTTTTAAATATAATTTACCCACTAAAAAAGATATAAATAATTGGCGCGTACACTTCTGTTAGGTGTTTGGATGAGCTCCTCCTTCTATTTGTTGCAAGTGTCTTTTGTTCCGCAAATGGAGGGGCCTACAGTTTTGAGCCGACTTCGAACGGCAAATGGTTTTTTATGATGAGCTTTTTCATGGCAGAAATACCCTCGAATGTTTGCCATTCCCTGCCGAGGGGCGATGGCTATTACAATAGAAAACGATTTTTTTCGCCCCCATATAAATTCTTGTTTCAAATTTTGTGCAAATCTAAACCAAAGTCGAAAATTTTTTATCGAAAATCAAAACTTTTAAATCGAAATGTTAGAAAAAGTTCGTTTATGCAATTTTATAGTCTACTGAGTGGCACAAACATCGCGTAAATTTTTTTTTGCGACGGGCTTGCGTATTTCTTCTTATAACGAATGCTCGACATTTTCTTCATGCTAGTATGGGAGAATATATCCAAAACCGTCTTATGATTTGCATGGTTTTTGTATTAGAATGAACTTTACTTTCATAAAAAATTATTCAAATTAAATGAAAAAAGTCTAAAATTTGTCAAAAGGTCCCTGCCCTAAAGTTGTTAAACGCACTTTATGTGTAAGAGTAAAGAATGAATAAAAAAAAAAGTAGTTGCTTATGCTTCCTCATCACCTACGTTGTGAAGCCATCATTAAATGGTGTAAGGCTATAAGGGGGAGATAGCTCCAAATATTTAGGTGTAATTCTCGACAAGAACCCAGAATGGGCAGAGGACAGAGTAAGGAAAGCTACTGTAACTCTATTCTCATGCAAAAAGGCACTAGGAAGCAGATAAGGCTTTTCTCCGAAGAACACTCATTGGGCGTTATGAGACCTATCCTTCTTACGGGATTATACTGGTGGAGGCCTCTCATCAATAGTACGATTAGAAACAAGCTTCAGAGTGTTCAACGCATGCCGCTTGTCTATCAGCGACGCTCTAAGAACGATACCTTCTGTGCTCTGAGTACTCTTTTCTTGAGAATGCAGAATGCAGATAACACTGCTGCTCGGCTAGCCACAACTAATCAATGGTGGGCTTTAGGTGTTGGACAGACAGCCTTAACATTCGGTCTTGGTTCGAACAATCCTGCTGACTATTGTTTGAATGAACTATACTTTAATAGGATATTTAGTACTAGAATTCCAGCTAGTTGTGAGTGGTTTGACATATATCTAGTCGGAAAAACTGCCTACGGTTCTTTACAGATGGTTCAAAGCTTGGCGATAAAGTTGGCTTTGGTGTCTACTGCAAGAACCCAAAAGTAAGCGTGTTGCTCGTCTTCCTATCCATTGTAATGTAGGTAGGTAGGTTAGATAGCAAGAGTACCTCAGGTACACTACAAGTAGTACTTACGTGCTTTTTTGATACCATAATGTGGACCATTACCGGCGAAAAAAATTTAGGGAAGAGAAAACCGTTTACAGCCATCCAGTGCTGTTGATATTGTGGAGGAGAGAAAAGGGATCTAGCTGGAGAATTTCTTCAAGCCATCCCCAAAGGGCACGTTAAGGAATCTCATCGCCTAGCCGCCAGAGCCGGACATTTGCAAAGAAAGTGTTCAACAGTTTCTTTCTCTGCAGGATCCCCATATCTTCGCAATAGGGGTTGTACGGAATTCCAAGCTTCTCCGCATGAGCACCGATCACCCAGTGACCAGTGAACACCGCAATGAGTTTGGAAATTGAATAGAGAGCCAGGGCATAGTGACATACCAGGTAATTGTAAGGCAGGCAAATTAGCAAAAGACAAATTACCACTCGCCTCCCTCTTGGTATAGAAATTGTAGTTATACCCCCTCTCAACCTACAAACTTCGTGGTGCAAGTAGCATGCCACTTTAACCAACAAGAGTTGGCTGGATAGTTTGACATGTACCGTTGCCATTCATAAAACAACGTAAAGGCTTAGTTCTGTGCTGGGCCGAGTTATCATAGTGCCATTATAGCCTGCCTTGTCATGAAAGTCACGAGGTAAATACTGTTAAAAAATCCAAAACTCACCAAACTCTGCCCTATTGGAACCCATTGGAAAGTATTGGGAAATTGTTAAAAGAAAATTGTTAAAAACGAAAAAGAAATCAAAAATGAGAAGGAATTTAAAATGAATTGGCGGAGATCAGCAAATAATGTCACAAAATCTGATGTCGATAACATAGGACGCTAAATAAAGAAGAAAATAAAACAAAATCGTTTTGAAATCATAGATAACTCTATTATTGTTTAGTTAATTCATAGACTTTCGTCCGATCAAAAATATTCGTGTCCATTCTATGGTAGTACGTTGGTTTCAATGAGTCGATCGCTGAAGTTCTGCTCGCGGTGGTAGTGCAGGTATGAGTGATAACAAAATTCTTAAATTCAACACCTTCACGGAACTGGGAATAAATCTCAGCAAATTAACGTGAACTTTATTTAAATCTTGCTAGGGTCCTATTGCAAACCACTGTATAAACTTCCGTGAAACCCGAACATATATACAAGTAGATCCAAAATGCTTTTAATAATTACAGAATTCGCTTAATACGCAATCCCGAAACGCTGGAAATGCCAGACGACTTCGAAGAATATCTACAACGATGGATGCTGGAATCAGTGGCAGTTGTGGCACTTGACAAGCAACTTGGCTTGCTACGGGACGATAGCGAAAATTACGAAGATGCTCTAAAACTCTTCTCGGCCTTAACTGATTTTTTCACACTAACTTTCGATTTGGAGTACAGACCTTCTTTATGGCGTATTGTGGCCACACCGAAATTCAAACGTCTGATGAAAGCTTTGGATGATATACAGTGCATAACGTGGAAGCATACAACAGAAGCCATTGTCAAGTTGGAGGTGGAACGACAACAAGGTATCAAACGTACAGAACGAGAGCAGAGTGTATTAGAGAAACTGTTGAAGATTGATAAGAAAATTGCCGCAGTAATGGCCATGGATCTACTCATGTCCGGCGTCGATACGGTATTCGTGGCAAATAATGTAAATTGATAAATACATAAATAATAGATTTTAAAATTTCTTGTAGACCGGATCAATTGCAGTCGGAGTTTTACTGTGCTTAGCCAAGAATCCTGAAGCGCAGGAGAAGCTGCGCAAAGAAGTAAAACGTATTTTACCACAAAAAGATGGCGATTTCACAACGGATGCACTGAGTAACATACCATATCTGCGTGCGTGCTTAAAGGAGGCATTGCGTGTCTACCCACTGGCACTTGGAAATATACGTGTGCCACAAAATGATGTCGTCTTAAGCGGATTCAGAGTGCCTAAGGGCACTGTAGTTAGTATGATTTCTGCAACACTACTGCAGAGTGAGCGACATTATCCACAACCCAAGGTATACTTGCCGGAACGTTGGCTGCGACATGGCAAGGAAGATGAAGAACGAAAGAGCGAGACTGCCGTTTGTGTAGGAGCGGCAAAAGCCAGTAACCCATTTATTTATTTACCATTCGGTGTAGGTCCGAGAGCTTGTTTGGGACGTAGAATAAGCGATTTAGAAATAGAATTGGGTATTGCGAGATTGGTTAGAAATTTTCAGATAGAATTCAATCACCCAACAGAAAAGGTGTTTAAGGGTATGTTGATTAATATGCCAAATGTGCCACTAAAATTTAAGTTCGTTGACATTGAGTAGAGAAGTGAGTGAAAGTGGATTAGATGTCAATGAGGTCAATGGGTCTAAACAGTTTATTGACTATGTACGTATGTATGTATAACCAAAATATTTTACTGGTATCAAGGAAATGAGTTTACAAGTCAAATGACTGTGAATGTACGAAAGTAGGCCGATAAGCTTCTTAATTAAGAAAAAATTTAAAGAATAAAACCACTTCTATTTTACTCCCAACTTAGTCTTCTTCTTAGCGCTAGACACTAACTCCAACAGTGTTCTAACATTTGTATGTTTGCAAAATATACTCTGTCTTGTGCTCTCCAAAATATGCGCAAGTGTATATATTTAGTCTGTCAATTTCGCAAAATCCTTTACCACTAAGCCATTTTTCATCTTGTGAAACAGGTAATAATCATAGAGAATCACAGCTGAAGGCTACGGAAGTTGAAAAAGCAGTGTGAAGCATAATTCATTTTATGCAGATTGGTCATTAAAATAATATGAGGAGCTTTTTCCTGGCAGAAATACACTCAGAGGTTTGCCATTACCTGCCGAAGGGCGACCGGTATTACAAAAAACTGTTTCTATTATTTGATGTTCATGCACGAATAATCGAAACTACGCACTTCCGAATGGCAATCACGCACCATCCTATTCGGCTACGACGGCCGCAGTTGGGCTATTGCTTTCTTAAAATGTGAGCTAAAGCCAAAAGAAAAAGCACTTTTGGGTACACTAATGTTTTGCTGTCTGTGGGACTACACAGCATTGAAAGTAAAAAGTTTGTGCTAATCCAAAAATTAAATAGTTGTGCTATTCTCAGCTCATGGGGTTGCATGGGAAAAACCGAAAAGAAGTCCGAAAGAAAAATTGCTTGTCACTGCCTAGTAATTAATATAAATAATATTACCTCTTTTTAACGTCGATGAAGATTATTCCATGTGCATACTAATAATGGTCACCATAACTTTTTCAGACGATGACAAGACTTGCGTTCGATGCGGAACTCGTGTCACTTCTACCCATTAATTTAACTATTTATGGTTCTCCGGGCTGTAGTGATATATTCAGCGGATGTGAATAGATGCAGAAACTCTCTGAAATACCTTTTCATATAATCAAACATTATTTCGAAGTGCTCATTCGTTTGCCTTTTGGTTCCACACGGTTCCCATCTTGCATTTAGCCTCCTCACACCCAATTACGCGTTCGCATACATTCTCTGGTGGTCCTCACTATATTGGCAATCTCGCGCACTTCCACTCTTAGTATCTGAGATATGTTTAAAAGTTTCTTCAGTGAGATACTGGACGACTTTGCTCAGATACGACCATGTTTAAATTCATTTAGCCAAGTAAAAAACGATGAAAAATAATATGTAGTGTAATTATGTCATAAACTACATCTAAAATATTGAATACTTTTGGTTTTCCGTCTTTTTATGGGAAAGTGTCGTCAGATTTGGAAAGGACCTCTCCGTGGCTTTTGATACCAAACGATGTTTTAGACAGGGTGACTCTCTGTCGTGTGACTTCTTTAACCTGATGCTGGTATCGCATTCTCTTTGATCTCCTCTATCGACTGAAATCTTCTTCCACGAAGTGATAACTTCATCTTGGGAAACAAAAAGAAGTCGCACGGGGCAGATCAGGTGGTGTTTGGTCAAATAATCCAGCACAATTTGGGCTCGGTGCGACGGATGCCCACATTTCCGGCCAGCCAGGCAGACACTAATGGTACGATGGCGTGGCAGATGTGTGTCTAACAGTCTTACCAAAATAAGAAAAAAATATGGAACTGTTCACAATGTCCGTTTAAATCAAACATTCCCGGCACTTTCTGATCATAGGGTACTTCACCCAGAAATCAGCATCAGGCCAGCCTTGAAATCAAATGTAGAGTCTCTCTTGCCAACAAGTGCTTCTTCGAACTAAGTAGACAACTGAGTAGCTAAGTCGACGAACAAAACTAATAATCTACAAGGCTCTCATCATGCCGGTCCTGTCATAAAAGCTTGAACGGTGACAACATCTGATAAGGCTTGCCTTGTAGTGTTTTAGAGAGAGATTTTGCGCAAGATTTTTGAACATTTGCATGTTAGCGACGACGACCATCGTGGGCAATGGAATAATGAGCTGTATGAGCGTCATAGACATAGTACACTGGATAAAGATCCAGCGGCTTCGTTGGCCGGGTCATGTCGTCCGAATGGATACAAACGGTCTGGTTCTGAAAGTATTTGTTGCAGTACCAGCTGGTGGTAGTAGAGGAAGAGGAAGACCTCCTCTGAGTTGGAAAGATTAGGTGGAAAAGGTCTTGGCTTAACTTGGTGTCTCCAACTGGTGCCGGTTAGCACAAGAAAGAACCCGCTGGCGCGCTTTACGTTATTAAACTCGGCCAAAATTTGATCACCACACCATATTCTCCTCTTTCCATCTTCATCAAAATTTAAGTTCTTTACAAGATTGCAATAAATTAACGACGCCGTGAATATGACTCAAACGTTGACAACTAAAACATAAAATAATGTAGACTACAAGGAATAAAATTAGGAGGTATGTCTCGTGAATCCCAGCAAAGGATGGGTTTGCCTATTCAGTTAACCCACTCACTTCACATCCCTCATTGGAAGGTTACAAACCGAAATTCAATAAAAATGAAACTGAATTAAATAAAAATATAAATAATGAATAATAAACACGCAAGTACGAGATCCCGCATATGTCCAACCTGTTCTAAAATTATATGCTAATGGACATATAAAAATATATCTAATAACAAATTACCTTTCGAATGGACAATTCTCTATTGACACGTTGGGCTTGTTCGAGTTTCAATCACAACCGCAGTGTTGTATGATTTGTGAAAGTATCACGTTCGATGTAAAATCCTGGCAACATTATCAAAAGCATCACCTTCGAAGTGTCAAAAATTCAGCAAATGTTGCGCACGAATACAAATAAATCGGCATCAAAAATGTTTTGTTTGCCGACCATCAGAAGAGTATCAGTTGAGCAATTGCAACAGTGTTGCAAATTGTCATCAGTGCAGCAGTATTGCCGCTTGCCCTACGTGCCTCGAACAAGCCCGTTGTTATTATGAAGCCAATTCCAGATTGCCATGGAATAGATTTTATGTGCTTTTTTATTTCGAAAATCCGTAATATTGGTAATTCGCATAATGTTGGCATGCCTGAAGCCGTCAGAGCTCTTCACTTAAGGGGGGGGTAGGGTTTAGCGCTAAAAAAAACACTTTTTTTGTGAATTTTTTACAGAAATATGGCTTAAGATACTTTAATAAAATCAGTTACATGTTATTGTACATCCTTTCAATAAGTTTTTAAAAAATATTAATAATAAAATATTGACAAATAAGCCCATGACAGCGTTTTTTTGGAGATATGTTTTTCGAGAGGTGCTCTGCGGTGCCAATCGGCATTCGTCGTAGAATCATCTGAAACTAAAAAAGTCGAATTTTTCAGTTAAAGTATGACGTAATGCTCCCCCCTACATTAATAATTTTTTTTTTTTCATTTTTGTAGTTTTGTTGGCAAAAAAACGTAAAACGAGCATTTTTGGCGAAAAATTTCGCCATATTTGTAGTGAAAAACAACCTTAAAAAAAAAAAATAAAAAAAAAACAGTGTAGGGGGAGGTATTTTTGATTTAGAAAACGTGTGCCAAATTTGAAAAGAACCGGTTGAATAGTTTCGGAGTTGTGATTGGCACCGACTTTTAAGAAGTCGTTTCGGGAAAAACGCGTTTGAAAAAATGACTCTGAGAAATTATCGATGCTCCGCATTCGAGGTAGAGTGCCTACAAAGGCTATAACTTTGAGTGTTCTGCTCCGATCTACTTAAAATTTTGACACAACATTCTTGAAATGATTTACTATAAGATGAGTGAAGAAAAAAAATTTCGATTTTGAGACCCTACCCCCCCCCTTAACAATGGAGTTATATGAATATTAAAAAAAAAGAATTAGAATTAATAAATTAATCGTTTTTAAGCTTTTACAGGCAAACATATTTAATTTTATACATATATTTATTATTTATGTATTGGTTAGGGGAATAAGTTCATAGCGTTTTTACATTTTATTTTATTTTACAACAATCTGTTTGCTGCTTGGCAAAGGGTAAGTATTCATTCTATAGAACTTTTTCTGATCAACAAAACTATGTCAATTGTAGTTTTTATTAGTTTTGAGGCTTAGAAATGGAATAACCCAGAAGGTAAAACTCGACATTTTCGACACCTGCTCTTCTTTGCTTTTCATCGCGGTCAAAAAGCTGTCGAAGCAGCCCGGGATATTCGCGACGTGTATGCAGAAGGTGTCACAGGCGAGTCTACAACACGGAAATGATTTGCAAAGTTGAAAAATGGCCCCTTTGACGTCGATGACACGTCCCGCAGCGGAGGCCTTCTGAATTCGATTCGGAAATTCGAAAAATTGGGAGCCTGGGTGCCTCACGAGCTCATCGAAAAAACAAAGAAAGTCGCCTTCAAATTGGCCCTCAGCATCTCGCCCGCCATCGAGCAATACGAGGTCATAAACAGCGCTTTTTGTACCGAATCGTCACGGGAGATGAGAAATAATACCTAGACATCAATATTAACCAAAGAAAGGAGTGGTTGGCTCCAGCAGATACGCCAAAGCCGAGAGTCAAGCGGGATCTTCATCCAAAGAAGATCATGGTATGTGATTGGTGCGACTAGGAGGGTATGGTGTATTGGGAAATGCTCGAAGAGAGCTTTACACGGTCAAAAAGGAGCTCTACATTACCCAGCTGCACCGCGTGAATGAGGCCATCCGACTGAAAATACCTGATCGAAATGGTCAAACCAGACTCTACTGCTACGACAACGCCAGCGGTCATGTTGCACAAGTCATTAAAGCCGCACTCCAAGAGCTCGAATGGGAAGTCCTTCAGCATCCCCCATATTCCTCGGACCTTACACCGATCTTTTCCCCTACCTGTTAAGCCATATGAAGAGCATTACCTTCGATGACAAAGAGATCCTTAAAAACTGGCGCAACAACTTCTTTGGCACCAGACCAGGCGATTTTTAAAGGAACGGCATCAACAAATTGGTCGAGAGGAGGGAAGAGGTTGTAAACAGTAACGGCAAATATATAATTGATTAGCTTATTGATATAACTATTATTAATTTTTGTTTAAATAAAAGTCTTCGATAAAAACACTACCAACTTATTCCCTAACCTAATACTGCTGGAGTTGTTCTTTTTTCTCAGAGTAATTTGTAGAATATTCTATAAGTAAACTATACTATACAAACAAATTAACAAAAATCAATTTTATCCGGTATATTATGAGTTTCCATTACTTATGGAATACGATTTCGTTCATGTGATTGTTTTAGCTGGCTTCGCAGTAACGCAGCCTCTTAATCCAGTTTTGCAAGACCTTGATGCAGTGTTTTGGCTCTATACCAGGAATGGCTTACTCGATATTCGCCTTTGGCATCGGTCCTATATGGCACTTCATTAAAAAAGAGCAAACGGCGTCAAATCGTAGCCAATTGACCTCGCCGAAACGGCTGATAACACTATTACCGAGCTTGGCGCGCAAATAATATAGACTCTGTGGCTGGTTCGCCATCCTTCAGAAACAAAAATCCTCTAAGAATATGCCTTCAATTTTCGGCAAAAAACAAAAATCGTTATCACGCCTCTTTAGCGATCTCCGTTCACTGAAAGAGCGTTTCCAGCGATAATTAAAAAAAATACACTAGTAATGTCAACGCTCTAAAAAAAACCGAACCAAACTGTCATTCTCTAACGTTGCATTCATAGTGAAACGATTTTTACAGGTGTGGCCACTAACAGACCGGTAACCGGCTCTCAGGAAATTCGACAGAATCAGCTGATTGGCTGACGTAACGGCGATTTGTTTACAAAAAAAAAACTGTGACATACGAAACACATCAACCCAATCTCCGCTCATGTTGCTTCGTTGCCATATACCTAAACAACGACTGATTGAACGAGTGTGTGAATGCATGCGAAACAATCGTGCAGAATTCGGTTGCCGAATCCCCTGTGGCGTGGCAGCCGAAGTTCTCCTCTCAAATTTGTTTTTCATCATAGTTATTGGCAAAACCTAGTAATTTATCATCCTTGGGTTGTATTGGCTTTTCGACCATGGTGGTCAGAAATTTTGGCTAATATCAAACCAATAACCAGCTCTCAGGGAATTTGAAAAAATTAGCTGAATGGATGACGTTATCGAGGTTATGGCAGCGGTTTGTTTACGAAAAAAATAAGATTGTGTTGGTGATAGAAGAAAACCTGCCGCCGAGTCGCCGGATCAGAGGCCGAAATTAAATAAATACTTGCCCAATTATAGTTTTTCACCATAGCTGAGGCTCCAACCTGGTAATTTATTACTCTTCCTTCTCGTCGATCACCAGCACGTTTTCCGATCACCGGATGTGGGAGTTTTGGTCGTTAACATAGCCTCCGAGATGAAAATGCGGCTCGTGATAAAAGTTGATTTTGATTTCTTCTCAATAAACGAACTTTCTGGTTGTGTAGCATTGACTTCGGTAATAAGTTTGCAACATTCCCCGACCTTTCTCAACGTAAAGCGATGCATTCACGGAATTATGACACTGATACTTTCTGTCATGATTTCCAGTGGTAAAGAGACGTCACTTCAATACGACATATGATTTAAAAAACACCACTATATAGACCTTCCGAAATATCGTATAAGACATCCTCCGAAAATAAGCCCTACTTAAAATAAGGTGACAAAAAGAATTCATTCAAAAATGCTGCTGATTTATTAAGTATAAGTAATAAAATGTTTAGTTTTACTAATACTCGTATTTCAGAGAAATGTTTGAAACAAAATATTCCGAGAAATTAATTGTTGACCTCTACAGTTCGTTTCAAATTAATTCTTGGAATTTATCTTAAAAATACAACATAAGACAGCAGTCTACATTGAGCGACAGTACAGGTATACAACGTTCATTCATTTCAGTCTTGTAAGTCTGATTATTTCCTCATAAGTAATTTTATTTAAAAATAAAGTGACTGATTTTTCATAAGCATTCTGTAAAGAGAAGATACCGTCTCTGTATGGTTCGTAAATAGCATGCAGATTACGATTACCTGTGTCAACTGGTGGACCAAGGAAATGAGAAAAAATGCAGAGTTGGATCAGATCGGCAGGCGTTATTTTCTGAGTTGGAAGATTGCATCTGGGAATAGATTGCAGGAAGGAGAGTAATAGCTTTGGTTGTGCGCAGGACTGATTTTCAAAAATTTTCCCTTGAAACAGCAATTGAATTTGATATATCCACAGTAAATTCATTTTTAATCACTAAAGTTAAAAACGACCAGATTCAACGTGTTTCAGGAATTTATGTCATTGAAAGGGAAAAAGCCTGGCAATTATAAAAAAGTGGGTTGATTTTATGCAGTCGCCACTGTTGAGGGTTCAGAATAGGCTAGTTTGGGATTCAGCCAGTACTCACCGCGCTAAAGACATAAACAATTTTCTTGCTGAGAGGAAGATTGATCAAATAATGAATCCGGCAGGAATGATTGATTACCTCCAGACTCTTGACATTGCAATAAACAAGCCACTCAAGGATCATTTGTAAAACCAGGCTTACAAGAAGTTGTGAATTGGGTAAAAAATGCATTGGACAAAATAACTGATAGTGATGTTTCCAATGCACTATGCACATGCTACTTAGACAAGAACGATAGCTATATCGCAAGACATGAGGGATTCGGACCAATGATTCAAAAGGAAATGGATTTGGAAGAAAATCAGAATTTTATTTATGACGATGTTCCAGGAGAAGATGGCATGACTGTAATTGAATAAATTAAAATTCTGTATTCTGTGTAAAATTAATATTAAATAAAAATATATAAATATACTTTTAGTTTTGCCCTCCTCCAAAATAAGCCCTAGCGCGTATTTTGGACGAAAAAAGAAAGTAAAGCAGTGTCTTATTTTCGGAAAAAGGCGGTATTTATACCATATCTTCAACTCATATGGTAATGTGTGTGCAGTTATAAATAAGTTAAGTAAATAAAATTATATTATTATTTTTTATTGTAACTAATACTGGTGAAAATATACTTAATTATCTACCACTTACCCTTTAGCATGATTCAGAAGGTTGTATATATTGCTTCTCTTGTATATGTACCATATGGTATGCAGCTCTATATATAGTATCATTCCATATGATGAAGAAATCTCTAAGTCATCTACTTTGAAGATGTTTGGACTGGTGCACGATTGAGATGCCCTCGTTGTATGTATAATTTGCAACGAAGAATTCATGCAGATGTGTATCTATCTGTTCCCGTCCATCACAGACATTTCTTTATTGCCTAACATTAAAAATTCGATACCTACTCCGGCCGAAGCTACTTACTTTGAAACGCTATCGGCGCACCATTTGTATGAAAACATCAACTTTATTATGTTGTCCAAACTCTCTTTTAACTTCAACAACACTTTCGTACAGATCTCCGAGTTTCTTCATGTGGAAGATGCTGCACGTTCAGTCTGGTGGCAATCTGGTCACCCTAGCATAATAGTAGTTGTGCCAACATGAAAAGTTCGGACTACATTTTTAGAGAAACTTACTGAGTTGTAAACCTGGGGTAAATAAAAAAAAAGATCTGGTTGCCTTACTCCTTCTATTGTTTTTTCTAATTTTTATTCTAAAATGGATTTACGCTATTATCCAAAAAATATGTAGAGAACACGAGCTTGCATCACAAAATTCATTGGCAGGTTTTAGCGCTGGTGTGCACAAACAAACAAAGGATATTTCGAAAGACGCGCCTATATGTTGTTTTAAAATAAATAAAATATGTAAAAATTTAGATTACTTCAGGTTTCACTATTTTTATTCAAAATGCGGCTCTTAATATTTTGATGTGAAAAAGTACATCATTCAAATGTCGTTTACGTCCACCAAACAGTCGATTCATGTATACCTATTTGTTGAGAACGTCGAGATATCGATGTTGAAGGTTTGCGGTGGTGGTGATGGTGGAGATGTTGCCTGAGTGCCATAGCCCAGACCCAATTAGCTCAAAAGATGCCTTTTTGATGCACCACTTGTAGAACATCTGATTTTTATGAGTCAAACCATCTTGATTTGACTATGAATCCAACTATGACATTTATTTTCTTTTCTGCAATTTCTTTTCCCCAGCATTCTATGTCGTAGAGCAGTCAGACTTGGGCACTCACATAGATAGTAAAAAACTGTTACCTTAGATTCTTCTTGATTGCAACTTCTACATCTATTGTAGTACGGCCACCCAATGTTCCTGGCATGGTCTCCCAAAGGCCCGTGGCCGGTTATTGTTGACGTAATTCTAAATATGTCTGCTCGTGGCTTTTTTAACAGCTCGTCAGTTCTGGATTTATTGAAATTGAGCCAGGTTTGTTTAGTTATTTTGCAGGTATCCATGTTAGTCCATCTGTCAACGGCCTTCTTCTGGAATAGCGAGAAGATACCCCTTTTACGCACGCCTTAGGGACAGCCTATTTCTACCGCTTCGAGTTCGGTATAGAATGCCCCGTGTCTTGGAAGTTCATCAGCTCTCTCATTTTCTTCTATGTTCCTATGATCAGGTACCCAGATGAGAGTGATGTCTGTCGTGTGCGCTAAAGCATTGAGTTCTTCATTGTCTGATGATTTTTGCATTTTAACAGATTATTTGGGCTTACAAAAGGTCTGTGCACGTTTCATTCTGCACAAGTTAACTGAGGACCAAAAATTGCTTAGAATTCAGCATTCGAAAGACCTCATTAAAGAGCCGATAACTTCCTTTTTAAATTTGTAACGGGTGGTGAAACGTGGTGTTTCCAACATGAACTTGAAATTAAGCGTCAACGTCCCGAATGGAAAGCCCCAGACGAGGCACCACCAAAAAAATCGCATTTGGAGAAGTCAAAACTCAAGTCGATGCTCATTTGTTTTTACGATTCCATGTGAATTGTGCACAAGGAGTTCATGCCAACGGGCCAAATTGTCAATGCGTTTTTCTATCTTAACGTTTTGAAGCGTTTGTTGCATCGCATTCATCGAATTCGCCCTGAATACCGCGAAGGACGAAGCTGGCGCTTATTACATGATAATACACCATCTCATCAATACACCCTTGTGCACGATTTTTTGGCTACAAATCAAATTTTTATCATCAATAACTCACCGTATTCGCCTGATATGGCTCTCCGTGACTTCAACCTATACGAAAAATTGCATTTGGCCATGAAAGGAAAACGTTTTGCATCCATAGAGGCCATCCAAAAGGCTTGTACCAACATCCTGAAGGACATTCCGGTCAATGACAATGAAAACACTCTTTCGAAGAGCTTTTATATCGCGCAAAACAGTGTATTAGGGACAGAGGGGACCATTTTGAATAAATAAACTCGAAGTAATCAGAACAAAGCGTTTCTATTTTAGCTCAGTCTGGTTTATTTTGAACTTCACCTTGTAGACCGGCGCCCACGCTGTGTGCAACAGAACGTCCAATTTATTGTCGGCCAGTTCTTTTTCTATCCTCATCAGAACGAGTTTCATGAATTTTTAATTTATTGGGTCGTTTATTTCCACCAACGAATCACGAATTTTGTGAATGTTGTTCTTAAACTCCGACCTTTTTGTTAATAAGTTTCAATGAAGTTTACGCGTTGTCCTATAATACACACAATATACAATTTTACATCTGGCTACCTGACAAAATGTAAATGGAGATGTTATGTCAAAGATGACATAAAAAAGTATCGTCCGGGAATTATTCACTATTGACTACTAGACGTCACTTCTGAAACACACTTTATAAGTACAAATTCAACAACGATCGGATGCTCAAGTTTATTTCCAGTAACGTTTTTAAGCCCCCCATTTAATGACCAGAAAATTATAATACTTGAAACTTTATTTAAAGCTCATTCAATCTTTATTTGTTTTATTCATATTTTTTTTTTTTTTTTTTTTTTTTTTGTTTTTTGATACATTCTTTATTTTACAACAACTTTACTTATACGATTTTATGTACATTTCCTAACGTCCAGTTTACGAATTTCCCTAGATACACTACATATATTCATACACCTACATTGAATTTAAGACACACATATATGTATGTATGAATATTAGTAACTTTGGCTAACTACTCAAAGTTTTTTATGTATCATATTTTGTATAATAATTTCAATAATATGTACATACATAAGTACATAAAACTTGAATTGTCTTACGATAAAGCTAAACCCTTTGTCATTCTTTTTGCTATTGGATTTTAGTCAGATTTTAGAATTTGGTCAATTCCAAATTGCGCTCGTTTACGAGCTTTGATAACATTTTTTACTGATACAAATGTGTGTATACTATACATATATATTGTATATATATTAAATTTATATATTAAAGGACAACTAAATATCAAATGCTACTGAGGCCATAATAAAGCATCAATTTCCTTAAAATTTGCTTCGCAATTTTGATATGAAGTACTCGCTTATACAGACAATAAAATTTGAATTCAGTGAGAGGGGTTAGCTATGCGAGTTAAAGTCGACAGCCAAAACATAAAGCAAATACACAAACAATATAGCTTCGGTTCTCAAGAAACGTTATATAAATAATCTCTAGTTTGTAAATGCTCAGTCACATTCTGTAAAACTAAGATTTTCTTTTAAATTTTTCTTCGTTTTTTTTTTTTTGTAATTTAAAAATTAATTTTTTTTCATGGTAAATTTTTAGCTTAAATAAATAATAGTAATCATAAATTATTATTATAACCACTTTTTGAAATCAATTTTTTTTCTATTTCTCATCTTTCTTTCAAACACCCTGAGAACGAATGGAAAGGTGATTCTGCCATTTAAACTTCAGACTATAATTATTTTTCACTTATTTCATCTTAATTTAATTTTTTGCTTTTATGCTGTCACTACTATCAGTGACGTTTGCGTTTTAGGAACAACTAAAAGTGAATTTCATATCTGCGGCGAAAAAATTAGCTGGGCGGATGCCATCACCTGTAATAAATTCGCCTTGGTGGTGTGGCAGCCAAAGTTCCCTCACAATTTCCTTTATCGTCATAGATAAAGAACAAACCTTGAAATATATCACTCTTGGGTGAAAATTACATGAGAGTGAGAAAAAAAAATAGTTTTAGAACCTAAATCAAGATTGTAAAATTACAAAAACCAAAAAAAAACACCTTTCAATTCGATCAAAGTAGTGCAAGTAAGTAATATATAATATTTGAGCATGAAATATGCACAACTATTATGTAATTTCATCATTGCTTAACTTTTTTCATAAATTTTTATTTTAATAAAATTACGCTGATTTGTTGCAGTTTTGATCTTCTTTTTCTATATTACTAAGTATAGATAATGTTCTAATTTTTTTTTATTTATTTATTGTTTTTTTTTCCTTCAACCACTCTGGGACTCACAAATAACATTAAGACAACAAAAACATGCCAAACATTAACATTGGAATTTACATACATACATACATACAATTTTTCCCAATTGTTGGAAATTGCATTTATTTTTTATTGCATTATGCCCAAGTAAGTTCTAACGTTGTTGTTGTTCATTCAATGGAACCACTTCAAACAATATCACAAGCAAAATGTTTACAAACATAAAGTACCGTTACACAGCACTAAGATAAAGTCAAAGTTGATAATAGATAATCGAAAAATACAAAATAAAAAATATGGAAAAAGGCAGGTATGTACAGGCATCACCAAGTAAATAGCTAACTCTGTCGGCCAGCAGCCACAACGGTAGGGCTATATGAAATTTGAGTAGTCGTTATAAAAGAAAAAAATTAGGTGCCAGCGTCGTCCAGTCAGCATCGTGCAACCAGCATAGTACAGCCAAAATAGTCAAATTGAGTCGGTTGAGTTTCCAAGTCAATGTTCAGTCGTAGAGTAGGCCTTGCATTCGGTCACGTCGTCAAGCAGCAGTTCGCGAAATTTTGTCGCCTGCCAATAGATACTAGGAATTTCATTAAAGTCGAACTCAAAAAATAATTTGTCTCGTTTAAGCATTAATTCAATTGTTGAACATTATGCTGAGAATAAGGCAAAGAAAAGTGTAAATAAAATGAATCAAAATGCAGTTCAAGAAGCAATGTAAGCCTAGTCAGATCACTCGGAAAGCCTAGAGAATACGTTGGTCGAATTAAATACGAATATAATGGAAAATTCGTTGCATGTTAGTATTACACAAGACCAATTTGCTGCATTACTGGTAAGCATCAATACGTTAAAACAGTCCGTTAGCGAACTTAGCCGCGGAACACAGCAAATTAGGAGTGAGGTAAGAATGTGCGATAAAGACGCTATCGCTAGTCATACGCCAAATGACCCGAGAAAAGAAAGCCACGTAGAAGGAGCAGTTACCACTGTTGGGGAGAGCTGCATCAATGTTTTGTCACAAAATGCAGTTGTGTACAGCCAAGAACAGAATACCAACAGAGTATAACAGTCACAAGCCCATTGTTCACAGCCATCAATATCGCAGTTTCACCAGCCATCAACACAGTACCACCGGCCAGAGTCAGGTTTCATACTACAGTCCCAATTTGTACAATAACAACCTTCAAACACAACATTCCAACAAAGGGGAATGCTATCATATGTTGACAATGCAGCTAAACTATAAGTTAACACGCGCTTTGTTAATTCTTCAACCAATAATCGCTGACTTGACACTTACGCTAGTTATTGACCCAAAAGCCAATAATAGCTGTGTCGACTTAAAAGGAGAATGCAATAAATTGGTAAGCAGGAAATTGTTTTCCTCTTTATTAATATTTGCAAATTACATTGTATTAACCAATAATTGCTGAATGATATTTACGCTAGCTGTTGACCGAAAAGCTAATGATAGCAACGTCGACAGTAATATGTTAAAATTCACTAAATTAATAAACAGGAAATTATTCTTTTATTTGCAATTATATATTTATGCCGAGTAAGCGTCTGGTACATATTCAATGTAATCAATATTTTGTATAAAAATAAAGAAATATAAATTTAGTTTTAAGTTTTAAAAATTAAAATTTAACTTCAAATAAAGCGGGCATACTGCCTAGCAAAAATACACAAAAGGTATTTTATTCACGTTCGCTAAACCTAGAGGAACGTATTTGACGCCCGAGCAAAGTTCACGAAGTCGAAAAAAAAATCCTTATAAAAGGGCAAACCCGCGAAAAAAATTCGCGAGTGAGCAAAAAACAAAAAAAAATCCTTATAAAAGGACAAACCCGCGAAAAAATTCGCGAGTGAGCAAGCAAAAAAAAAACCTTATAAAAGGACAAACTGAAATTGGGAAAGTGGCCCTCAAGTAGCGGTAAATAGCAAAAGAGAAGGCAATATGAGCCAGCCATATCAATCTTAGCAGCAGAAGAAAAGGTGGTAAAACCAGCAACAGCGGCAAAGAAAAAAAAGCTAAGACAAGCAGCGGCAGCAGGAAAAAGCGTAAGACAAGTAGCAGCAGAGATAAAAAGATATTAAGACAGGCAGCAACGGTGAGAAATTTCAAAGGTATTACATACGTATATATGTAGCGAACGCTACACGGCGAATTGAACACGACGCAAGCATCTAAAGGGTCATGACGAACGAAGCAACTCCACTAACAAACAACGAGGCAGGCTCATCAACACAGCCTCCGCTAATGTATCCTATAACGGGCACGACTGCTCGCGCGAGTTACATATACAAACAGTTACATTGATTTCAAATGTACCTGTACCTGATAAATTCGAAGAATTTTTAAATAAAATTGACAATAGTAGTAACCAAATATCAATTTCCGGCACATGTCGCAATTCATAAAATTTCCAGAGAATAAACAATTTTTTATTAAAACATAATCAGCAATTTTTAGCAAGTAAGCAAATATGTACACATATGAACCCTAAGTGAAATAATAAAATCTGTATATGTTGCACTTCCGCACCCATACCGTAAATGCAATACTAAATAATATTAAAAAATTAATTTATTATTTTTCGGTCGCAATTCTGAGAATTGCAACCGTTTCAAAAAGTAACTTGAAGAAGAATTAAGAAAATAATAAATTTTAACAAATATTGTCAAATTCGCATTTATTGCATTTCCGTTCCCATTACGAAAATGCAATGTTGAATTACCCTATAAAAGCACAAATGTAAATAGTTTAAAGTCAGTCTTGTTCCTCCCGTTCATCGGAGTAGTTGCGGAGTTTAATAAATAAACGAAATAAACGGAAACAAATTTAGTTTTTTTTTAACACGAGTTAACGGCTAAAACGTAAATGGCGCAGTCGGTAGGATCCTTTAAGAAGTAAAAGGATCCAGTGATACGAAACTACGGGCAGTAAAAAACAAAAAATTTTATAAACACCCAAAACTAATCCTGCGAATCCGTAGCCAACTCAGGAGTTGACCGGACCCTCCAGGGTAAAACTTAACATACGTTAACTAAAATAGAATATAATAAAATAGTGCAGTGAACATTTATGCAACTTGAACACCACTAAAATAAAAAATTGTTATAGTGCAGTGAATATTTACAATCGACACCACTATAACTTTTTTTCTAAAACTGTATTCCAAGAGGCAACAATCCTTTGACAAACGGAGAAGAATGGAAGAACAGGCTCACATTGCATCCGTCAGCGTGGCCGAAGAAGTGGCCAGAAAGGATCAACAATTAGAACGCTTACGCCAAGCATATTTAGACCTACAACAACAAACACGCCAGTTACAGCAACAACAGCAAAACCTGGAACAACACCATATACAAGACAACAGTAGAAGAGACAACATTTTGAAAACAATAAATCACTTGCCAACTTTTACCGGTACAGGAGAAGTAACGGTAAACAGTTTCTTCAGCAGTATTGAGTACTTGCTATCAACTATACAAGATGAAAATATTAAGAAGGAAGCCACAAGAACAATATTTTACAAAATAATCCACGGGCAGGCGAAAGATACCATCATAAACATCCCAACCCGAACAACAGGCAACAGATCAAGGAGACGTTAAAACTGAGGTATAGGCCAAGCGTAGAACCACATCAACTATACAGAATGATGACCAATTTAAAGGTGAATTCGGTGAGTGAGTTAGTAATTGAAGTACAAAACATTAAATATAAGTCAGATGAACTAACGGTATATTATCACAATGATCATTATATTGATTTGTCGAATATAGATAGTTTACTTGTAAACACAATTAAAGATATGACACAAGGGACTCTATTAGATAAAATCTACGAAGAACGAAACATTAATGATATATTAAAAATATTGACCAAAAGGAGATTCGAAAAAAACGCAACAATTGAAACGTATGGGCGTCATATTCTTACGCTTGATTTCGGCTTGCGACGCGAATTCACCTGGTGCTTTGTCATCGCCGACGTAACGAAGCCACTTATTGGAGCCGACTTTATAAGCCATTTTGGTTTGTTAGTCGACTTAAAAAACAAACAAATTTGCGATGAAAATTCGGGTATAAAACATCGAAGGGCTCACACGCGTTCGCTACATATATAAGATCCTAGATTAAGCCAAAGTGTTAGCTTTAAAACTATAGGGCCGAAAAAATAAGGTAATATAACTCACGGCTTGTACAGCCAGATAAAATTAAATATAAAAGGTCGCGATTCCCCACCGAAAGGGGGACCCTCCGGTCTTATAATATAAAGCTTAACTCTGCGATTCCTACGGAAGTCTCTCTCCTCTCCAGAAGGAGTAAAAATCAAAACACATTAAAAAAAGGAATACAAGTTAACACATCCGGTCAGACAGAGATCACAAGTGAACAGTCCGAGCATATTAATTATTAACTTACATATAAACATATATATATATATATAAGTTAACACCAGAGTTAACTCGCTCACCTGCAGCAGAAGCACACCCGTGTATTGAAATATGCTGACAGTGCGTCTGCTTAATGCAACGTGATCCACACGCGCATCCGGCAGACAGCAACTTCACCCGAAATGCACAACATCGTAGGAACCGCTGTGTCAGCAGAGTTAGGGTAGGAATAAGGCTAGTTTAAGTATAAAAGGTTCTGAGTGTGGCGCCGCGCGAGCAGTCTTGCACCAGTGGTATTCAATCGGGATTCTATTCAGCAAATATAATAAAATATATTGTTCAATACATAGAATAAAAAAGGAGAATTAATTATAGCACGCAGAAAGTAAGTATAACGTAACGGGCCAAGTGGTTGGCCCGCACCTTTAATTTTTTCAACGTTGTCCTGCGGGACACGTTAACTGGCGCCCGAGCAGGGACCCCTCTTTTTTTCAAAGATGGGGTACCTAACAAGGATCTCCGCAAGGAAGTCCTTATGGCATAGTGGAAGTGGGAAAAAAGTGAAAATAAAAAAGTGAGTGCGCCGTGTCATAAAAAAAAAATGTAAAATAAAATTTAACCTGATAAAATAAAATAAATCAAATTGTAACCAAAATTAAATTAAAATTAGACAAAAAACCAAAATTGGGATCATAGCTAAATATTTTAATGTAAACTAACACAAAATGAATTAAGTTCAAATGAAATTAAATTTAATAAATAAATTAAAAAACGGAGTTAACCAAATAAACTGAAATTAAAACTGAATTTGAAATAAATTCAAATCAAATTAAGTGTTTGAAAAAATTCTCGACGGTTCACGGCGCAAAACGAACAATCACTTGAAAATGCCCTTCCACAATGTGAAGCCGCACTTGTGCAAAATAACAGCCGCAATGCGAGCTTCACAAAGGATTCCCTTGTTTAGTAAGGGAATATCCGGCAAAATGGAGCGGAGTGCGACGATAATTTTGTGAGGTGCAGTGAAGGGTGAATGCTCAAATAAAAAAAAAATTTATTATAAAATAAATATGAATCTCGAAGTAAATTGCTCAGCGATTCACCACCTACGGGGGGACCCTCCTGGCAATTTACTCACGAGGATGAAAGGAAATTTCTAAAATTTGTGAACTAAATAAACTGCACTACTGCAATAAATAAATATAAAACTCGGAGGATATTGCTCAGCGATTCACTACCTACGGGGGGACCCTCCTGGCAATTTACTCACGAGGATAAAAGAAGATGGCTAAAATTTGTCAAAGAAATAAAACAAAATGTTACTTGTTACTGCACCGTCTGCGCTCGGTGACATTAGAATTGCCACAGGAGGCCGTATGCCTACGCCTACGAGGACGGACTCCTACGACTATAATGTCGGTCGGTTACAGTCTTGTGTGCCCGCAATAGTAGTCATGCTACACCTTCCACATTGGAGATTGCATGGGGCCAAGTAATTGTTAATTAACTAAATGCCTTATTTTATAAAAAGGCTGCAAAAATAAAAAATTTTTAAAGATAATTACGCAGAGAATCGTATTAAAATCCCTGACAAATTGGTGGGCACTGTGAAACATTCATAGTGCAAGGTTCGACTCCTCGTCAGAAGGAAAGAATATAAAAAGAATAAAAAAGAATACAAAAAGATGCTTGAGAAAAATTACATATTTTAAATCTGTGGCGAATTGGTGGGTGCCATTGGCACAAGGTTCGACCCCTTGCCCGGATTCGTAAATAAAAAAAAAAAAAAAAGAGGAAAAATGTTAATTGGCTAGTGTAATTACAGCCATGTTAGAATATAAAAAGAATAAAAAAGAATACAAAAAGATTCTGGAGAAAAATTACATATTTTAAATCTGTGGCGAATTGGTGGGTGCCATTGGCACAAGGTTCGACTCCTTGCCCGGATTTGCAAATATCAAAAAAAAAAAGAGAGGAAAAATGTTAATTGGCTAGTGTAATTACAGCCATGTTCATAAGTAAATTGGGTAACGTCAACGATCTCGGCATGATAAAGCAGCTGCAGCCAGTGGACTGGATACGCCCTATCTGGGTGCACGTTGTCGTTCACATGGGAACACGCCAACTATTTCTGGCCTCTGGCAGCTAAATTAGAAGTTGTTTAGGCTTCCGAGAATCGTGTGAAGGAAGCGTCCTAAGTAGGTTGCCTACAATCTGATTGTAGGACGACTAAAAAGGGTTCCCGCGCCCCTTCCGTGACCTTAACCAATAAAATACAATAAACAAAAAAAAAAAAAAAAAAAAAAAAAAAAATATATATATAAGAAAAATTGAAATGGATAAAACTTAGTTTATCTCATTATGTATAAAATATATAAACTTTCAAACTGTTTAAAGGAAATAAAGTTGCTTTTCTAAAGCGTTGCTTGGCAAACGATGAATGCTCTCAAGCGACAAGGAATGCAAGTTTGTGCGCGTATTGGCACACGGCAGGTACACGGCAAGTGCCACTCCAATTATAATACAGATGGGTCATTTTGTATGTTAACATTTGTAATTTGTCGGCATCGAAACCCATGGCGTTGTAAATAACATTGTAACCCCGTGTGGGTTGTACCTAAGAAACCAGATTCAGAAGGTAACAAGCAGTATCGCATGGTAATTGATTATAGAAAATTGAATTCGGTTACAATGGCCGACAGGTACCCGATACCCGATACATCGGAGGTAATTTCCAATCTTGGAGAAAGCAAATTTTTCTGCGTATTAGACTTCAAAAGCGGATTTCATCAGATTCCTTTAGAGGAATCTGATATCGAAAAAAACGGCATTTTCAATCAAATCCGGCAAATACGAATTTACTCGTTTGCCGTTTGGGCTTAAAAATGCGCCATCCATTTTTCAACGAGCACTAGATGACATTTTGCGCGAGCATATAGGGAAATACTGTTACGTCTTTATTGACGATATTATTATTTTTAGTAAAACTGGGGATGAACACCTCAATCATATTAGAAAAATCTTTGCAACTTTAGAAGAGGCCAATATGAAAGTCCAGTTGGGCAAATGTAAATTTTTTCAAAAGGAAGTTGAATTCCTAGCATACATTATATCCTCAAATGGCATAAAAACTAACCCTGAGAAGGTCCAAGCGATTGCAAATTTTCCGCAACCCACAACTTTAAAAGAGCTTCGAAGTTTTCTTGGTATGACGCGATATTATCGTAGATTTATAAAAGTTAGCAAAACCCCTATCATCTCTTCTTAGAGGGGAAGAAGGGCGAATATCGAAGAATAAATCTTCAAAAGTTAGAATAATTTTAAATGAAAAAAACATAAAACTTTCACTTACTTCTGAGGACATTGTACTCGCATATCTCGACTGCAACAAAAACTTTCAGTTAGTAACAGATGCCTCCAAATTTGCTCTTGGAGCAGTCTTATCGCAGGACTCTAAGCCATTAGCGTTCATCTCAAGTACTCTAAGTAGAGCCGAAGAACATTACGCGGCTAACGAAAAAGAAATGTTAGCCATAATCTGGGCTTTAAACTCATTTAGAAATTTTTTATACGGATCAGCCAAGGTGGAAATCTTTACTGACCACCAACCACTTGCATAAGCGCTTAGCAATAAAAATAACAATTCGAAAATAAAGAGATGGAAGGCAGCTCTTGAGGAGTACTCTTACGAATTATTTTATAAACCTGGTAAACAAAATGTCGTGACCGACGCCCTATCGAGAATACTCGTACCTCATACGGAAACACAGGTTAACATTATGCCTATGGCAAGGAATTCGGATGACAGTTCGTCCCACAATTTGATATACAGTGTTGAAGCACCTATTAACGCTTTCAAAAATCAGATATTAATGAGAAAGAGCAGGAGGAAATTATTATTAAAACACATAATAGAGCCCACAGGAATAGTAAAGAAAAGAAAACACATATTTTAGAAAGGTACTACTTTCCCAAGCCACACCCATACCTCAATTCCCAGGTCAAATAGTCCATATAGATATATTAATAGTGGGAAAACAACTTATTTTAACAGCTGTAGATAAATTTTCCAAATATTCAGTAGCAAAAATTATTCGCTCCAAAGCAAGCGAAGATATAAGGCAACCGCTAAGGGATATCCTTTTTGCCTTAGTACCAGAAACAATAGTTATGGACAACGAAAGATCCTTTAATTCAGAATCAATAAACTTCATGATCAATAATGAATTTGGCACAGATATATATCGAACACCTCCATATACTAGTTCTTCAAATGGGCAGGTAGAACGCTTTCACTCCACCCTACAGGAAATAATGCGCTGTCTCCAAGTCGGTAAGTGCCACCGATCCTTCAGTGAATCATTAGAAAAGTCCGTCAAGGAGTACAATTACTCCGTGCATTCTACCACAGGGAAAATAGAACCAATAGAAATATTTTTTGGGAGAAGAATTAGCAGTGATCCCAAACTCCTTGAGAAGGATATACGGGAAATCAGGGAAAAATTACAAAATAAACAAAAACAGGATCTTTCTTATCACAACAAAGATAGGAAACCCCCAAAAACGTTCTCAGAAGGAGACACTATATACGTCAAAATAAACAAGAGAATAGGAAGTAAGTTGTCAGCTAGATATAAGAAGGAAATCGCAGCAGAAAATTTTAACACAACCATAAAAACTAAGTCAGGCAGGATAGTTCACAAAAAAGATATTAGACAAAGTTAAATTAGTTACCCTTACTCTTCACAGGAAAAATGACGAATGTTTAATCAATATTTTGGAGTTTAGAGAAGCTCAATGTAAGCTAAAAAATTTAACAGAATCTTCAGTAACAGAAATCGAACCAGGAATACTAATACTGAAAATTTTTTATGGAAATATAAATCATGATTGAAACAACTTAAAATTTCTAAATAAAGGAACATTTTTGATAAAATTTATAAATTGTAAAATCACAATATCAAACGTAACCTACAACAACTTTAATCTAAAAATTTATGACACATTTACTCTACCAAATTTAATAACGCATATAAGAGAAAAAAATGAAACAAATTTGAATTTAAAAATCGAGACTCTATATGTAAGCCATTTAGAACAACAAGATAATAAAAACAAACATATAATTAGTATAAGTACTGATGTAATAATTATGCTAATTTTTATTATTGTTTCTCTCATTTTTTTTTATAAAAAAAAATTATTATAACCAAAAATTGCATGTAACTAAAGAGTATGTAACAGACGTACCTAAAGACCCATTTTTCCAGGTCACTTCATAACACTTGTACCGATTGAGGACAATCGACTTAAGAGGGGAAGAGTTAATACGCGAGTTTCGTCACATGAAACGCCAACCACAGTTCCCATCGATTGGGAAACATAAGAAAAGAAATTCGAAACGAAAAGTATTGCAATAAGTGTTGGAAAGAAATAAAAAGAAATAAACAAATAAGAATAGTAACAACAACAATTCTTATTAGCATAATTGTAATGCTTGCTTTTTGGCAATAAAATAAATTTTAAACCAAAAATATTGGAGTAAGCTTAAGAAAGAAAAAGAAACAAATAAGAATAGCAATAACAGCAATTCTTATTTGTACTATACAAATGCAACGTTTGCAATTTTACCAACATAGAAAATAAGTATTAAATACTTGCCAAAATAAAATTGTAAGTTAGTCGATAATTAGAGTTTAATAAAGCAACTCTTAAAATTAAACAAGTGAACACTGTTTTTTTTTCGAACGGCTCGGCTCGGAAGACGTTATTCGCGCTTTGTTAATTCTTCAACGAATAATTGCTGACTGATATTTACGCTAGCTGTTGACCGAAAAGCTAATAATAGCTACGTCGACAGTAATATGTTAAAATTCACTAAATCAATAAACAGGAAATTATTCTTTTATTTGCAATTACATATTTATGCCGAGTAAGCGTCTGGTACATATTCAATGTAATCAATATTTTGTATAAAAACTAAGAAATTTAAATTTAGTTTTAAGTTCTTAAATTAACTTCAAATAAAGCGGGCATACTGCCTAGCCAAAATACGCAAAAAAGTATTTTATTTACGTTCCCTACACTTAGAGAAACGTATTTCATATCAGCTCCTGCAAAGGTTTCAACGGAAAATCAATAACAGAGGTTTAAGCATCTGAAACCTATACAAAAAATCATCAATTCAACGTATCGCAGATCAATAAAGATGTCTCCATCCCAAGTAATGATTGGCATAAAGATGAATAGTGGAAACAACCTACGATTGAATGAAATAATCGATGAAGCTATAAGCGAACACTCCAATGATGACAGGGTGGAGGTACGTAATCAAGCTAAAGAGGTGATAACTGAGTTGCAATACAACAAACATCGTAAACAACCTGTCAGCTTTAAAGTTGGCGATTTTGTTGCTATATAGAGTTCAGTCCGGTGCAGGATTTAAAATTAGACCGTAATTTCTTGGTCCTTATAAAATCATACCTGTAGTAATAATCTTTCCTTAACCTATTACGAACAGTCTGGCAGCACGGTCCAGGTAAATCCCACTGTGGCTCAATTGTAACCCTGCAATACGTGTCGATCGCTGGTTGGTGGATGAAAAAGGGGAAAAATGGGAGAAACGTAGGAAGTCGGGAGCCGTGTACGCAAAATAAAGTCAGAACGCGAAAACCAGGGCAGATAGAGAGACCAATTTTTTTAATTCCTTTATAAAGCTATATTTAAATAAATTTTGATGAATTGCAAAAAATGCTCGCCAAACACCACAATTTTAACGATTCTGCTATTCGGAAATCCATTTCATAGTGATAATCGATAAAACAAAATCGGCTGTTTGGTTAATATTTGAGGTTAATATATGAAGTTACATTAATAATTAATTAAAAAAACGCGAATATGTCCTTTGAGTACTTGGCTAATCGCGTGGAGAGAAGGCGGTGAACCCTGAAACAGTGTGGACAATCCATTCCATGTGGCTGCAGGGGAGTTCCAAAAACTATTTCGGTTAACTCCAGACTTAACTGAGGACCTCATTTCTTTGGTTGACAGTATTGGAAAATAGTGAAATTGTAAGTAGTTGGCAACCCGAATTCCTACTTAGTTTCTTTTTTACTTCATTTCTTTTTACTTGTATAGATTTAAGTTTAGTTTGTAATAAAACGTTGAAAAGAACATACCGTTTTTAGTTCAATCTGGTTTTTTGTCCTACAAAGATTATGGGCCCAGGTGAGGCTCAAGTGCTTTTTACACACAAGAATAAATTGCAGCTTAGGTGCAGTGATACCAAAAATTAGTGATTGAAACGAGATCCCACGTATAGTGATCTCAGGAACAACGGCTTCATTTTGACTGGAGTATACGGCAGTAAAAGACAGTTCATCACCATGAGTGCATCACACCAAATTGACAAATTGGATGATGGAAACTACGACTTTTGGTCCCTTCAAATGAAAAGTCTTCTCGTGAATGCAGATCTTTGGGAGATCGCCAGCGGAAGCCTTGTGAAAAGTGACGACAAGAAGTTTAACACTAAAGACGAAAAGGCGTTGGCACTTATAATATTGAATGTTAAATCGTCACAGGTATGTCATATTAAACATGTAGAGACTTCAAAAGAAGCGTGGGATAAATTGAAAAGTGTACACCAGCCGCGTGGTCCGGCAAGAAAAGTTACTCTATATAAATCCCTAATCAGCTTGAGAATGTCTGAGAGTGACACAGTGGCACACCACATAAGGAAATTTTGTGAAATTGTTGATAAACTCTCTGAAATTGGCGTAACAATAAACGATGATTTGCTTGTTCTAATTCTTCTAATATGTGTACGCAGACTGGGGTGGCGACCTCAATGACCGAAAATCATACTCCGGTTATTTGTTTATGATGGCAGGCGCTACAATTTCATGGGAATCAAAGAAGCAAACGATTGTAGCTTTAAGTACTACGGAAGCAGAGTACGTCGCACTTTCAACGGCGGCGAAAGAAGCAATTTACTTATAGAATTAGGGTTTTATTCGAAAGATAAACCACTATTGTTACGAGGCGACAACATAAGCGCGCAACATCTAGCAAAGAATCATTTGTATCACGCCCGTACCAAACATATTGACATTAAATTTCATCATGTTAGAGAATCAATTGAAAGTGGTGATATTGTACTAAAATATATTTCAACTAACTCTAATCTAGCAGATGTATTAACTAAAAATTTGACTAAAGCGAAACATTCAGAACTTGTTAAACTTATGGGATTGAATTGAAAAACATTAATTTTTGAAATGAAAGAATTTAAGATTTTTGCTTTATTGAACGAATGTATTGAACAAATGTAATAATTTTGAATTATATATTCGGGTTGAGAGGGAGTATTGGAAAATAATGAAATTGTAAGTAGTTGGCAACCCGAATTCCTACTTAGTTTCTTTTTTACTTCATTTCTTTTTACTTGTATAGATTTAAGTTTAGTGTGTAATAAAACGTTGAAAAGAACATACCGTTTTTAGTTCAATCTGGTTTTTTGTACTACAGACAGTCATCTTAGAGGTTCCAGAATAACACAGATTTCGACTGAAAAACAGGTCAATCTTCAAGTTAATTAAATTTTAAATTCTGCATTAATGTTACAAGGTTCTAGTTGGACCGCTATTTTTTGCAACTTGATGTTATCAGTAACATC
This sequence comes from Anastrepha fraterculus, assembly GCA_037575425.1. Lineage (NCBI taxonomy): Eukaryota > Metazoa > Arthropoda > Insecta > Diptera > Tephritidae > Anastrepha > Anastrepha fraterculus. The sequence goes on along the minus strand of JAYXIM010012838.1, from coordinate 102,908 downwards.
CATGTCCCTAGACATAGAGTCCCTCAATAGATGAGACTATTGTGCAAAATGCAACCTCAGCTTCTACGAGTAGAAAGTCACACTGCAATGCAAGAGCGGGTGTTAACCCAAATGTCAACAACTTTTACAGAATGTACTAATAAATTAAATTCTTTCGAAAATGTATCGCATTGCCTTCAAAACCTGGTGCAGATAGAGTTTAAAGACTATTTTCAGAATAAAATTGCAACGTTAGACGACGAAATGACATTCTCGGGACAAATATATTGAATAAATAACGATATATCACTTCTAAAAAATCCCTTAAATAATATCGGTGAAATAATCTTCTCTACTAAACTAGGAATTATTCCCTCAGATATACTTACACATATTGAATTAGACTTAATCAGCGACTTTAACAGTTACACAAATACGAAAACATAGTAATAATCCTTCAAATTCCGAAATATTCCGATTATGTTCTATCAAATATAATATTTGAACCGTCTACTTCCACAAACATAGCTTAATAGCTAACAGGGTAATGAGCCCAGAGTGTGTCGCTAAAATATTTGTAAAAATTGTTGATCGAAAAAGAAATAAGTTCTGTGTGAACAATAAATTCTGAGTGAATAATAAAATCTGTGTGAATTAAAATGAACGGTATAAACATTGAAAAATTAGAAGGTGAAAATTATTCCGTTTGGTGCGTTCAAATGAAGAGTCTACTAATTACGCTAGACTGCTGGTATCCGGTTGAGACTATCTGCTTAGAAAGTTGGACCGCACTCGATAAGGCCACTTTCAGTAAATCGCATAGAAAGGCGTTAGCGTTAATAACGTTAAATGTTAAAAGTTCAGAGCACAAGAATATGAACAAACATACATACATAAGTATTTTTTCACACTTCCTTTATTTAAACTTTACTGCTTTATAAGCAATTGCAATTAATTACTGCAAAGACCAATCAACTATTGAATATTGTCAAGTAATCATAATTTTGTTGTAAACATAGCCATAAAGAGCCAACGATTTTGTTCCGCCTTGTATATCATCGCTGGTAGATATTCAATCGTTACCTATGAATTCAAACGTGCAAACAGTGCAATCGATACTGCCACCAATTAACATCAACCACAACTGTCAACGAATACATTTGGAATTGGTTCCGTCCATAATCAATTTTAACACGTTTCGTATCCTCCAATAACACATTTGATTCCTGTAAGTACAAATGTCGGTAATATGAAACATTACTTATACGAGCAATCCGAGTTACACAATGCGTCCGGTGTACACGAATCTGTCGTATATTCCAGATCAACGTCTAGGTTGGCAACCGCGTCCGCTATGTAACTAGTGCGATATTGTTGAACTATTGCCATCCTTTAATCCACTTTCAAATACATCATTAAATGCTACTCAATACGTATAAAGAGTAGAAATGTTGAAAAATACATGTGGGAACGAGGAGTAGTAGAGAGAGTGATCAAAACTTGTCAGCAGTTGAATTCTAGCCGTGGACGTGGACGCAACGATCGTTTTTTCATTCCGCCTTCGACTTTTCTTAAGTTTCGCATTACAATACTTCGTTTCTTTTATTTTCATTTTTTACTAATAATTGTAAATGAACTATAACTTTATATATCTATGAGTTTTTGAACTATAAAATAAAATAAACATTAAAATATAAGAAAAACCAAAACAACAAACCCATATAAATACGGTATTGACGATTGTATTTTATTATGTGCTATGCAAGAGAAATTGCAAGGGTCTGCCAAACAGTGGGTAGACTCTTTGTCATAAGTATATACAACATGGTCAGAGTTGGCAAATCAAATGATATGTGACTTCCCCTGTATTCATAGTATTGCCCATGTACATATAAAAATGTCACAGATGAAAAGGGATGTTAACGAAACGCCGCAACAGTTTTATTATCGCATTCTCGCGTTTGGTACTAAAAGAGGTAGCTGGTGAAATTGAAATATAAAAAAACTTTGTAAAATTCACTTTAATAAATCATTTATATATTTTTTTAAAATCGCAATAGAAGGCCTTCTCACACAAAGCTTTAAAAAATATTTCAATGGAAAAAATAGAAATTTCAAGTCTCAGATACGATTTAGTTGCAAACAAATTTCTCGCCACAACTAAACTAATTGGAGTTTGTAATGTGAAAATCGATGCACAACAACCTTAACCACTCTAAGGGCACTATTTATGTGCCTTGTCTAAATGATGTACCAGAAACAGAAATAGTGGAGAATCAAAGTGATCAAGGTGTTGTCAGCATACAAATCTCTTAAGGGGGGAGCCTGGTTTATAAGGTCAAGCAATGCGATACTTGCAAACTAAACAAATATGACAGGCATCCCTCGAAAACGTTCCTTCAACAGACGCCGGTACCTAGTTATCCCTGCGAAATTCTGCACATCGATATTTTTGAGATGGAGAAGCAGAAATATCTTAGCGCAATCGACAAATTTACGAAATTTGCTAAGTTATTCCCAATAAAAAATAAATCTTCAATTCACATTCGGAGGAAGCTTACTGTTCTCCTGCACTATTTTTCCGTGCCAAAAATGCTAGTTATGGACAACGAAAGGGGATTTTTAACCCCTCTTGTCCTAAATTATATCCGATCACTAGGTATAGAGGTTTACCAAACCCCAACACAAAGAAGTGAAAGTAATGGTCAGGTTGAGCGTTTACACTCAGCATTGATAGAAATGTACCGCTGTATTTCGGTTGAGCTTAGCCGGTTCACCCCTAAAGAACGCATTTCAATTGCTGTAGACAGGTATAACAACGCCGTTCACTCCGTTATCAAGCGAAAACCGGCGGACATATTTCTCAACCGGACCTCAAGAATAAATTATCAGGGCTTGGTAAATTTCAGGGAAAAAACCATGGAGGATATAAAAGCTCTATTAGAAAGGGAGCAGGAGGTCAGAAACGCGAGGTTGAACACCAAACGCACCCCTCCGCGTTCTTTCGATACCGGAGATGAGGTGTTCATTTCAAACAAACAAATTAAGGCCAAACAGAAGCCATGATATAAAAAAGAAACGATTGAAGAAAATCGAAACGCAACAATACTAACGCAAACAGGAAAAAATTTCCACAAAGCGGATGTAAAAAACATCCAAAGATAACATTGGTCACAAGGCAAATCTTATGCTTAGATTCTCGGGTCCCAGGGTATGGGTGCAAATTTTTTGCAGCCGATGTAGTCAGATGTTGGTTCAATTCCAAATAACTCGATGGTTCGAATGATTGCAATCGGTGTGGTTCAACTCCACCACGAGGTCTCTGCTTTAATTGACGTGAAGCCACTCGTGCCATGAGTAGGCCATTTGCAACTATCAACGCTTATGGATAAAAGGGACCAACGCGAGCCTTCCAATGTCAGCTGAGAGAAACGCCTACATTCCGATGCAAAATTACGCAACTAAGTTGTACACAAACACCTAAAAGGTGCAAAAGAAAAAAAAAAAAGGAATGCTACCAAAAAATTATTAAATCACTAAGCATTAAAGTATGAGATACCATTGGTCAAAGGGTTAATAAGAAACTTAAGATCAGTAGAATTCGGAGGTACGAATGCAAGCGTTAACGCGCCTGTAGCCGTTGAAGTTATAGTGGTTCAATTCCATTTTTCTCACTGGTGTGGGATAACCGATGCGTAGGGGTTGAATTCCCTCAAAATGATCTTCTGCTTACTCGCGTGAAGTCAGCCGTGCCATGAGTAGGTCGCTTGCAATCATAAACGCTTGCGACTAAAAGGGATCAACGCGGACCTTCCATAGTCAAGTTAATACCCATATTTCAATGCAAAAATTTAAAACACAATTTTTTAAAACAAATAAAGATGGGTCCAAAAATATGGAAAAGCAAACATGCGCAAAAGGCAGCGCTAATAAAAAAAAATTATTTGAAATTCCATAGAATAGCTTAGTAAAACAGACACTAAGATGATAATTTTCCATTTTTTATGTAAGCAAACAATTTACTAACATTACTATAATTCATAGCATCTACCTCTGCGCAACTGCGCACTTTTATGAGATATTTGAAATAGGCTCACCATTGGCCACTATACGAGATGGGTACGGCTGGATCGATGGACACTTTAAGCTCATTCACGTAATAGATCTAGAGCGTTATGACTTGACAACGAATCAACTGGAACATTTACTAACCAACCTCAATGAAACAACAACAACCACAGAAGTACTACTGTTCCAACTAAACAGAATTCGCACACACTTGGATGAACTGAGAGGACACAAACTTGCGAGATCGAAGCGATCCATCAATTGGATAGGGTCTGCCTGGAAATGGATAGATAGATAAAAAAAAAAAAAATATTTGCCTTCAAAATATATGATGGTACGAGGATAGATGCTGATATTGCGGTGGCATCTATATCTACGAATATAAAATCACCATATTCACTTGGAGCACCAATGGCTTTTAAGAGCCTATATGAAGGTTTCAAGTGTAGTATGATTATAAGTCGGATATGCCTTAACATTAATATTCATAAAAACATTTTGTTTTGGCTTTTATTTTATTGTCCACTTATGCATTCACTGTGCTGTGCCGTTTAAATAAAGTATCATATTTCTTAAAAGGTTCATTACTCTTGAAAGTAAACGCAAATATAGCTAACGTAATTATTATATGCGCGGCGCGTGAATGCTAGAATCATATTACACAAGTAAACACCGAAAAGTTGTTGTTGGCTTGCATTGATAAAAATTACTATAAAAACTCTTGTACTTAGTATGTAAGACACAATAAAGAAAATAATCGTTCGCCAAGCTGGATGCCTAGCTTGGAACGATAAACAAATAAACATATTTAACTTCAATAAATATTCTTTCATTACATGGCGATCCTGCCAGCTTGGTGCTAAGATTTTTTTGCACAAGTGGCGGAAAGCTCAAATGCTTATTCCAAAGTCCAGCTTGGTGCTAAGATTTTTTGCACAAGCGGCGGAAAGCATATAATATAATATACTAATACTAATAACAAAGTCCTGGTATTGATCAGCCAATAAGATCTACCAGTTGCGTGAAGTTCCTGGTCTGGCCAATAGACCAGAAGATAGATGACCACAGAAGGGCCGAAAGCTATCTCCATTGAGGAGTACAGGAGAAGAAACCACTTATTAAAGAAACCAGCCGATCAAGAACCAGTCATCCCAATCATAAAGAAGCCAAAGCGCAGAGGCGGCTATACCCAGCGCATTAAGCGAGAGATTGGATATCTCCTCCGAGAAGTCAACACTCAGCCACCACCACCTTGGAAAAAGGCTTGCTCCATTTGGGAACGCATCTCAAAATTGGAATTCCTGCTGCAGCAGCGTAAGCAAATTAAATAAATAAAAACAAAAAAAAACTGTGCGTGTTTCACGCAGACAGTTAGAGTCTGTAAGCGTTAACCGCTCGAGACAAAAATAATTTTCTTTTTTAAAGTTAAACAACTTTGGCTTCTGTTTGCCTTATAAAACAAAAAAAAAAAAAAAAAAAAATATTTGTCTGTAAAAATTACTCAGAAGGTCATTTTATGAATATGTTAAATATACTATAATAAACTTTCTCTAATATACTTTCTAATATGCTTACTTAATAAATGAATTAACTTGAAAAAAAAAATTCGTAAATCCAATGTAAAAACAAAATTTTTCAAAATGTTTATACACACATTGTCGTTTAAAAACAAACAAAAAAAAAAAAAAAAAAAAAATATATATATATATAAATAAATAAATATGTAATGTAATAACAAAATTATATATCCTTACATTATAAATTATTTGATTTACGGTATAAGGCCCCCAATAGCTAATTTTTTTTTTTTTATCAAAAGTTAATAAACCCAATGTAGTAAACGAAGTAGTCGTTAATACTGGCTTAAATTTAATCAAAATTTATTTAATTATAATCACAGTCATAACCTTATTGATATTAGTATCAAAATTATATGCTATGCACAATAAAAAATTGAAGGAAAAGATAATCACGTCGCGGACGCTTTGTCTCGCATTACAATAGATGACTTAAAAGATAATCACGTCGCGGACGCTTTGTCTCGCATTACAATCAATGACCTAAAGGAAATAAATGAAAAGAATCAAAATTTATACAAAATAGTGACTAGATCAATGTCGAAAAATAACAACAGTCCAACTACACAGCAGCACATTAAAACATATGATAAGCCCAAAATATATGTCCCAATTAATAACACTGACGTCAGGAAATACAATAAATTAAAGATTACACCCACGCGATGTTACATCAAACGAGGAAAATCTATAATGGCATATATAAAAATTGATGACTTATTTGTTAATGGGAAAATTGACTTAGGACAATTCTTCTCTAGGCTCGACGAAGTGGCCGACAAATATGGCATTAATAATTTACAAGTGGCACCTAGCGAGAAAATTTTCGAATTTGTCTCGATAAATGATTTTAAAAATAAGGGCAATATGATATTAAATAAAGTAAAAGTAGCGCTACTGAATGAGGTGACCCAGATCAATGATGCTAAAACTGTAATGGACATTCTAAAAAGATACCACGATGACCCTATAGAAGGCGGTCATTGCGGAATTTTCAGAACACTTATGAAAATTAAAAGACATTACTTCTGGAATAAAATGTCAAAAGATGTTGCTAAGTACGTAAAAACTTGCGAAAAATGCCAAAAAACCAAAATAACAAAGCATTTAAAAAGCCCCATGACTATAACACCAACACCTACAGGTACATTTGATACAGTTATGGTAGACACAATAGGCCCACTACCTACAACAATTAATGGCAATACTTATGCAGTCACAATAATATGCGACATGACAAAATATTTAGTCACGATACCCATCCAAGACAAAAACGCCAAGACAGTGGCGAAAGCAATATTTGAAAAGTTTATTCTTACCTACGGTCCAATGAAGACGTTCATTTCGGACATGGGTACAGAATACAAAAATTCAATACTAACAGAGCTATGTGAATTGCTAAAAATAGAGAAAATTAATTCAACTGCTTACCACCACCAAACATTAGGAGTAATAGAAAGATCACATAAAACTTTCAATCAATACATAAGATCTTACATATCGATTGACAAAAACGACTGGGATGAGTGGCTACAATACTTCACATACTGTTTTAACACCACTCCTTCTACAGTACATGACTATTGTCCGTATGAATTAGTTTTTGGAAAAACACCAAACATGTTTCAGCAGTTCAAAAATGTAGACCAAATTACTCCATTATATAACATAGATAACTACGCTAGAGAAGTAAGATTTAGGCTAGAAGTAGCACATAAAAGAGCTCGCAATATGATAGACATAGCCAAAATTAAGCAAAAAACATTTTATGATAAAAATAGTTTAGATCACAATTTTAGCATAGGCAATTTAGTTTTACTTAGAAATGAAGTGGCCCATAAACTGGAACCCCAATATTGTGGGCCTTATACCATTAAAGCAATAGATAATAAAAATAATGTTACTATAGTCGATAAGTTATCTTTAAAAGAACAAATAGTTCACAAAAATAGGCTTAAGATTTATCAACAATAAGTAGTTTTAAAGACCGGTCTAAACTTAGAAAATTAATACAATATATACATATAAATAAAATTAAGATTACTCTTATGTACATATTTTATTTTAACAATTCAATGTAAAAGAATGTTCATACAAAAAAAAAAGTTGTATGAGCATTCTTCCGAAGAATGGAGGTGTAGTATGATTATAAGTCGGATATGCCTTAACATTAATATTCATAAAAACATTTTGTTTTGGCTTTTATTTTATTGTCCACTTATGCATTCACTGTGCTGTGCCGTTTAAATAAAGTATCATATTTCTTAAAAGGTTCATTACTCTTGAAAGTAAACGCAAATATAGCTAACGTAATTATTATATGCGCGGCGCGTGAATGCTAGAATCATATTACACAAGTAAACACCGAAAAGTTGTTGTTGGCTTGCATTGATAAAAATTACTATAAAAACTCTTGTACTTAGTATGTAAGACACAATAAAGAAAATAATCGTTCGCCAAGCTGGATGCCTAGCTTGGAACGATAAACAAATAAACATATTTAACTTCAATAAATATTCTTTCATTACACAAGCAACAAAGAACTTTGCTGAATCCTGGACTCTCTGTCGTCAATCCTGATATGAGCCCACTACCTGGATGGATTGATCATATAAATGATAATTTTGAAATGAAAAATGATTTTGCGGCCAGAAATATGACTACTGATTGGATAGCTGGTTTACCAGATGCGCTTGACTGGGATAAGGTAATCTCTTAAGCAAGGAAGAAGTTAACCAGCTTGTTGGCGAGATTGACATCCTTCCATACAGTAATGCCATTGAAGCCATTGAGTATAGCAAACCTTCGATCTACACCAACAACACGCTATTGCTGTACGTGTTATCTCTGCCTAAGGTCACGGAGGAAAGATTCAACCACCTTATCACACGAGCTAATGTCTAGAAGGGCCATCGAATAGAATTGGCGTACAAAACTAGCCTTATAAGCAAACAGGAGACGTTTGGCATAAGGGGAGACTGTTTGCACTTATCCTCAGCAATGGTATGTGAAAAGAAATCCTTGGACCTGCTACCGGAGGCTGGTTGTTTGGCTCGTCTCCTCAAGGGCGGAGAAACAAGTTGTCCTTACTTGACAAGCAACGCATCTACCGTCGAAGTAATCAAAGATGATACTATTTTCCTGAACAATTTCGTTGGCAACATAAGTTCAGGTAAAACCACTACTGATCTTAACTGTTCCTATATTCTCCGGGTAGACAACGAGACGGTAGTAATCAACAACCAAACATATTCAAGCATTACCACCTCAGGTGCTCCCACCAATATTAACTAGCGTCACGAACCGCACAATGGCTATAAACCTCGATCTGGTACATGGAATGGCAATTGACAACTTGCAAATATTGAAGCACCTTAAGTCTGAGACGAATTGGTTCATATTATCCGAGGGATCGGGACTACTGTTACTTATGGTAATAATTTGGTTTATCTGGAGGAAGCTCACAGCAAGGATCCACTTACCCGAAATAAAAATCGAGAACCAACTTAGTCGAAGGATCGAGAAACGTCCTTCGACACCTAATCTGCGGGACGCAGATATTTAAAGGGGGAGGAGTTAACACGCTGCGGCACCCAACATATGGCATTACCACACCCTACCGATACACGTGCCGCTGCATCAGCATAATCGCTGTGATTCCATAGGGCAACCCAACACCCTAAGTCAAGGCCAATTGCATATCAAGTACCACGTACTAATGCTTACGCACTAAGAACAGAGCCAGACGTAGCGTCAGCAAATTATGTTTCACACGATTGTGAAATACTTGCACATGCCACCAGTGCATGCCAACCGTGGGAAGCTAGGGGCGGAGCCAGCGTACCAAGACACGGCGCACCTGAAGGCAGCAGAACGACCAAAACCTATAAAGGCCTGCAGCGAACATCAAGGGGCAGTTGCGTAGTGGATACTAGCTCTAGTTGTAACGTTTATCTGTATAGTTAATAAACTTTGTGATTGTAACTTTCATCCTTTAGTGTTTGATTTGCAGGGCGAGTTGGCCCTTTAATTTTTTTAAGTGTATTGGACTGAAAGTCCTTTTCTTATATAATATATACATCCTTCTTAACTAAGGACTAATTTTAAATAACAAAAATAAAAACGCGAAGGGAAATACCATTTTTAAGAAAATTTGTTTTCCTCATGCCCAGTAGGGGTGTCCTTATTTTGGGAAAGTTACTAGATCATCGTTCACCGGGTCTAATTTTTTTCCTTTTGGTATAAAAAAAATAACTGCAAAGTTTGAAGCCGATCGGGCTTCATTTGATGGACCCGGAAATCGCTTATATCTGAAAGATCCACTAATAGGTGTAAAAAAGACGATTTTTTCACTATTTTACTTTATTCTGTATTTTTTTGCTCATGGTTGTTGCTTTTTTTTATTAAATTACATTGAATAAATATTATTACATTTCATTTCAAATATATTTTTCAAAAAACCACCTAACAGGAACATTTTTCATTTAAATTTACAGCATGTCAAATGAAAATATAGTCGATTTCGTATCGTTTTTTGTTGGGGTTTTTTTAAATATATGTAATTATATTTTTTTTTCAATCCTACATTTTTTCAAATATATACGTATTTTTCCCTTTTCCACTAAATCGTCCTGCATGTCAGCCAACCCCGCGCAAGGGTCGTGTGCGACTCGGCGCCACGCCGGTAGGTGGCCGCGCGAGTCTTCTCTCCCATAAATGATATTATGCGCAGCGGCTTCAAAGCGACTTTGATATTTTGACAAAAAGTTTATCCCTGTGTCGTATAAGTGCTGCATCACACATCAAGTGCTTTCTGCGAAGTTTATTTGGAACATATGGCAAAAAAAATATCACCATGTCGGATAAACCATCGACCTCATTTTAAAATAAATTTTTTAGATAAATACCGTTGGATCATTAGTTGTTCATTGGGATGGCAAACTACTACAAGATTTGATTGGTAGACTCAAAGTTGAGCGCATAGCAGTTCTTGTGAGCTACAATGGGACATCCAAGTTCCTCGGAGCACCGAAAATTGAATCGTCAAGTGGAGAACACATTGCTGCTGCGGTTCACGAGACATTAGTTAAATGGAACAATGCGGAGTACGTGCAAGGCAAATGTTTTGACACAACTTCAAGTAATACCGGCACAGAAAAAGGAGCTAGTGTACTCTTGGAAAAGAAACTAAAGCGTCAGTTGTTAGATTTATCGTGTCGACATCATGTTTACGAGATTCTTCTGTCGAGCGTTTTTGAGGTCAAATTATCACCTAGCTCGGCACCAGAAGTTCTAATTTTTGAAAGATTTGCCAAGTCTTGGACAAGTTACGATTTGGATTCGTTTTGCAGTGGTCTCAACGAAAAAATGGTTCTTTTGCAAATTGATCAAGTTGAACAAGAGAACATCAAAAAATTTTGTTTTGATCAGTTGACAAAGAATCAAATTCGAGACGATTATAAAGAGTTTCTCGAATTGGTTCTTACATTTCTTGGAGCAGGACCGTTCAACTTCCGTACACCAGGACCAACGAGTAACGCTCGATGGATGGCAAAAGCTATTTATTGCTTGAAGATTTTCTTATTTCGACAACAATTTCAGCTTACAAAAAGAGAAGCGAATGGTTTGCGCGATATTTGCATTTTTCTCATCAAACTTTATATCAAGCCATGGTTCAGATGTACGAATGCTATAGCTGCTCCTCTCCAAGATTTGAACTTCGTTAAGGCTGCTGTTCAATACGATCAAACTGATTCTGCAATCTCAAAGGCAGTTACAAAAAAATTGACTCATCATTTATGGTATTTGTCGGAAGAATTGGTAGCCCTAGCCTTCTTCGATTCAGATGTGTCTCACGAAGAGAAACGCCAAATGGTTGAAAAATTACAATCCAAAGAGCCAGTTGTGAAATTAAAAAACGGTCGAACATATACTAATTTATCAACATTTGAAAATTACACTTTGAAAGATTTCGTTTCAGAAAATACGAAGAAATTTTTCAACCGCTTTGGTTTGTCAACAACGTTTTTAGAGTTTGACCCATCGACTTGGGAAACGGCATTTGATTACGAAGAAGGTTGGACTTTTTGTCAAAATTTGTTTGTTGTTAATGATACAGCTGAAAGAGGCATCAAATTTATAAAAGATTTTAACAGAATTTTGACGAACGACGAAGAAGAACTCCAATTAGTGTTGCAGTTTGTGCAATCATATCGCGAAAAATTCCGTTCCTATAAGAAATCTGACTTGACACTCTGAACTTTAGTGAGTTTATTTAACACACTTACTAGAAAATGTAAAAAAAAGCAACAACCATGAGCAAAAAAATACAGAATAAAGTAAAAAAGTGAAAAAATCGTCTTTTTTACACCTATTAGTGGATCTTTCAGATATAAGCGATTTCCGGGTCCATCAAATGAAGCCCGATCGGCTTCAAACTTTGCAGTTATTTTTTTTACACCAAAAGGAAAAAAATTAGACCCGGTGAACGATGATCTAGTAACTTTCCCAAAATAAGGACACCCCTAATGCCCAGAGGGCATAAACAAAAAGAGAACTCGAGACCGTACGATATTCTCAAAGAGGACGATTTAAGTAACAATAAATATAAATAAAACATCAAATATGCAACAAGCAACGAACACACAACCTACAATTACATTAAGCATACCATCTAGCGAACTAATAAAGGAAGCCACCAGAATTAGAGAATTCAGGGGAGACAACGAATATGATTTAACATCGTTTATTCGCGAAGTAGAAGTCATCCTCCCTCTGTTCGAGAGCAACCCAGCGCTGCAGCTCTTAATATTACAAAGTTACATAATAAACAAAATTCAAGGAGAAGCCCTCAAAAGCCAGGACCAAATAAAAGAAGAACTCACCAAGAATTTCGGAATCAAGGTTACTTACTTTAAACTACATCAGAACGCCCTATATTTAAGTAATTTCAATAATGTAAGTGTATATTTTATTAAACTAAAAAATATTTTAGATGAGTATTTAAGCAACCAAAAATAAATTGTAGTCAGTCGATAATTAGAGTTCAATAAAGTAACTTTTAAAAGTAAACGAGTTCTTTTTTTTTTTTTTATTATCGATCGGCTCGGAAGACGTTATTCACGCGAGTTATGTGGAATGGCCCCGCTCCCACACATAAAATTATGAAAAAGAAAACAACCATATTTTAATAGAAATTTATGATTGTAAAATGAACCTTAGGAATGCCACTCAGCACTTTAGAGTTAGAAATATAAATATTCATATGTATGTATGTATATGCTTAAGTGTAATCCGTTCATTGCATATACGAATGACGTGAAGTCATACATATATGCAGATAAACAAACATACTGGTGTCAACACTCAAGTATGCAAAACATACTTGAGTGAAATAAGAGGGCACAGTTAAACAATTGCAACTATGTTGCAAGTCTAAACAAAAGCAGATTATTTGGATGGTGCTGAGTAGCATCACGAACACACATATTTACGATCTAAATATATAAGTTAGCACCACTTAAGTTATACCCACACCCGTAATGCAATTGCAACATCTCAGATGCTGAATAAACAAACGCAACAATGTAAGCAATAAACATCCGCCATGCGCCGATGTAAAGCAATTATAAAAAATGCTGAACCTAGCTTTAGCAATAAAAATCAATATCCAAATATACTGACACTTCGATCAGCAAAATTAGCTTTATCAATAAATATAAGTTTAAGTAATAAACATCCGCCATGCGCCGATGTAAAGCAATTGTAAAAAATGCTGAACTAGCTTTACCAATAAAAATCACAATATCCAAACATACTGATACTTCGATCAACAAAATCAATAAGCAATAAACATCCGGCATGCGCCGATGAAATCAATTATCAAAAATGCTGACACAAGTAGAAATAAGCTATATTAAGGACAGATTTAGTATTAAGTTTTGAGTTGTAAAAAGGAATTTGAAGAATAAAGGTCTTTCGACCAAGAAAACTTGTGTTTTTTTTACATCGTCAAATCTTTCGGACGATAACTGGCGCCCGAGCAGGGACCCCAAAGGTCCAAGGGACCCCAAGGGTCCAGGGACCAGTAGTGTCAAAAAAGGATCAGTCGGTGAACGTCCCAGTAAAACTGCATAAGTCGGCCTAAAGCAGCCCGCCGCAGATAATCACCCGTAACCGCAGGACAACCGACCGAGAGCCATAACTTCCAAATTGCGTAACTCGGACTACAAGGATAGCCTACAGCGAAAAAAAAGGAGAAGACATCTACTGGTCCAATCAACAAAAAAACAATCTTTCGGACGATAACTGGCGCCCGAGACAAATAAGCTTGGCAGCGTCTTGCAAAAAGTTATTGCAGAAATAAGTGCCACTAAGCTATAAAAGAAAGTGCCACAAAAATTTTTTTTCAAAGAACTACAAATAAAGTGCCACTAAGCTATAAAAAGAAAGTGCCACAAAAAAATTTTTTTTCTAAGAACTACAAATAAGTGCCACTAAGCTATAAGAAGAAAGTGCCACAAAGTTTTTCTAAAAACTACAAAGTGCCACAAAATTTTTCTGAGCTACAAAGTGCCACTAAGTTATAAGAAGAAAGTGCCACAAATTTTTTTCTAAAAAGCTACAAAATAAAGTGCCACAAAAAACTTTGAAGAAGCAATCAACATAAAAGAGGCGTGAAAGGGAACGTGGAACTTCCCCGACGCCCCAACGACAAGCCAGACGAAGCCAGCCCGGACAACAACAACAACTTCATCAGCAAGGAGCAAGCCTAGTGCCCTTCAGTACCTACGGAAAACAGGACCACGCACACTTGCCGGCACCCAAATGCAGCTGAGATTAATGTAAGATTATAATAAATTATATATAACATAATACAGTAGATTTAAGAATTTAACTCACATAGATGAGATTATTGTAAGAATATAAAATTGGAAAATGTAAACTAAATCGTGTCTAAATTGATAATATTTTAACTGAAAGAAATTGCGAAAATATTATGAAATTTTTTAAAATAGTAAAAAAAAACGGAAAGCGTAGAATAAAATTTAAGCGAGGAATATTGTTACAGCAATTAAAATTTCTAAATCCTACAATAGTAAAAAAGAAAAAATAATTAAATTTAAAATATTAGATCGCGTAACGTTAATAGAGGAAATTAAATTTCTCAAACGTTCAAACATTTTCCATTTTTGTAAAAATAATAAAAATATAATAGATATTAGTTTGAACGAACGGGGACGTCCGTTTTTAGCGGCGGAGGAGTTAGCACCACTTAAGTTATACCCACACCCGTAATGCAATTGCAACATCTCAGATGCTGAATAAACAAACGCAACAATGTAAGCAATAAACATCCGCCATGCGCCGATGTAAAGCAATTATAAAAAATGCTGAACCTAGCTTTAGCAATAAAAATCAATATCCAAATATACTGACACTTCGATCAGCAAAATTAGCTTTATCAATAAATATAAGTTTAAGTAATAAACATCCGCCATGCGCCGATGTAAAGCAATTGTAGAAAATGCTGAACTAGCTTTACCAATAAAAATCACAATATCCAAACATACTGATACTTCGATCAACAAAATCAATAAGCAATAAACATCCGGCATGCGCCGATGAAATCAATTATCAAAAATGCTGACACAAGTAGAAATAAGCTATATTAAGGACAGATTTAGTATTAAGTTTTGAGTTGTAAAAAGGAATTTGAAGAATAAAGGTCTTTCGACCAAGAAAACTTGTGTTTTTTTTACATCGTCAAATCTTTCGGACGATAACTTATATGTTCTGAGGCTATATTTAAGACCTAAAAATTTAAGTAAAGGCAGTTGTGGCCTTTATTTAAAATAAATAAAGTTTTTGTAAGACATCAAGTCAGAAACAAAAGTTGTTATTAATCAATAGAGGAGAGGAACTCCAAAAGGAATAAGCCGCAACTCAAGGTTTCCTAAAGAAGAAAACCATAACTGGCACAGTCGGTAGCCAACATAACTAGCCTCGGTAAACAACCATAACTCGCGCAACAGGACCGGAGAATATTAATTGGCGCCCAACTAGTGGTCGGACTCCACAACCAATAACAACTAAAACAGCAGCACAGGAGCTGCAACAACCAACAGCAATTAAGACAGCAGCGCGGGAGCTGCGAATGACCAACCTTATAAAGAAATTTTTGTGTTAGTTGAATCATGAACCCACCAACACTCCCATAGGAGATCTTATGTCCGTTGCGTCCGTAAAAGTTCTTCAATCCATTAACACCATACACTTTATAATTAAATTCCCCAAGATTAAAAGAGCTTGCAGAAAGATCACGATTTATCCTGTCGTCCACAAAAACTTCATAGTGCGATTGCTTGACAACGTCATAGCCGAATGCGATGGAGAAATGCGAAATCGAAACCACAACAACAGCAATCGATTTAAGCCGAACAAAGGAGATGGCAGAAAATCGAATGGAATTTTTCGAGGCAACAACAAGAGCAATAACACTAATAACAGCAGCGTCGAATGTTATAGGTGCCATCAAAAAGGGCACATACGATCACAGTGTCCTCAACGCCATCAATCGGCAGCGACGACGGCTCAAACGGCGGCGTCGGCATTTAGCGCAGTGAGCGGCAACGTTAGCAACGACACGTGGATAAAAAAATTTTTTAATAATTTAAAATATTTTGTAAAATTCGAGGAAAGAAAAAATAGGTATTTTTAAAGAATTAAAGAGTGACAAGAATATTTTGAAAAAGTTTGAGAAAAGAACAAAAAATAGATTTTTAATACTGAAGAAAAAGTTAAAAAGTGGATAAAAATATTTGTAGGAGAAAAAATTTAACACGAACAAAAAAAGTAGAGAATGCCAGGGACCGCAGAAGAATTAGTAGAACAATTAAATCTGCTCAGGATAGAGTATGGAGATCCCAACCCAGACAACCCGTCCACCTCCAACCATTCTGGTATCGAAAGAATTGTCAGAGAAGTACCTAAATATATGAGTACTCCAAATCTTAGGGATTTTAGTGAGCCGAACTACAATATATCGCTGAACGCGCGAAATGTGACTGAATTGAAACATGGTCAAAGTTTTTAGGGAATTTTTCGGACGACCAGGAGAATTCAGCTCCTGGCGAAAACGTGTAAGTAGGATTTTTAAAGCCTACGAGGAGTTGAAAGACACACCTAGGTACTTTGCCATCTTACATACCATACGGCACAAAATTATTGGCGATGCCGATACCGCCTTAGAATCTTACAGCACTCCACTGGACTGGACACAGATACGAAAATGTCTGATGATTGTAGAGTACCTCCACTTCACTTTCAAATTTCTTTCGAATTCTTTAAATATATTTTTAACACTCAAACTCAAATTATGTAAACCATGTAAATTCAATTTACTCTACTTTAATGACACAATTCTTTTCATTTCAATTCACTCTACTTTAATGACATAATTTTTTTCAATTTCAATGACATAAACTCTTTTCCTTTTTTTTGAAACCCGAAACATAAGTAAACACATGGCACACACCAAATACATTTTTTTGTTATATGATACCCCACTCCAAAGCAGAGCCATAGCTCACTGTGAAGTAAGCCAACCTGAACAAAATTTAAGTCAACCTAAGCAGAATTTCATTTGTATAGTATTTTTAAGTGTTTACAATTTTGTTATTGATTTTTACTTGTAACAATGTTTGATTGTAATTATATATATATTTTTGATGACAAGGCAAAAAGAAAGTATAAAAATAAAGCCATTCTATCAGAAGGCAGCTCAGTCAGCTCAGTCTCTACCTGATAGTTGGAAGGCAGTTGTTTGCCCTAACTAAAAAAAAAATCTTTTATTCTCAAAGGAATCTTTAGTCGGCAGGTTTGCCCTAAAGCTCTTCCATAAAAATAATAGCACCTATACGATGACGATTCAGTATCACTTCACATAACGATCATTCAAGTACTTTACATGGCGATCCTGCGGACGATCCTAAAAATAAATTATTAGTACGGACAATCCTTAAATTTTGAAAAACGTTAAATTTTAACAACTTCATGGAAGGTCCAAAGAAGCTTTCTATACACCAGTACAGAAATAGAATTGAAGACAACAAAGATACCCATCGTGTGGCTATCCCCAAGGAAAATTTGAAGCTTAAAACCCGAGGAGGATATAAAAAACGCCTTAGAGTGGAAAAAGCTAAACTTCTTGATATAAAAAGAAGATCAGTGAACCAAGAAGCAAGCAACAACTTCTCAAGAGCGTTAGCAGCTGAGCATGCTCTAGAACACCTAAACAAAGAACTTAAGGCGAAACTACAACAGAGGAAGAATAAAATTTGGGAAATCATAGAATATACAAAAAGCTACGTTTATGGGGAACTGGTGGTCAACAGAAGAGAAGGAGGAAATCATCCTCAACCAAACAGCAGCCAACAACAGCAGCTTTTTAGAGAATAAGATAATAACACTAGATGTAATTATTTTATTCACTATCTTTATAATAATTTTATACATTGTACACAGAATTAACAAATATTATAAAACATACTTACACAAACACTTGAATAGAAGTAGGCAGATAGCTCAGTCTCTACCTGATAGTTGGAAGGCAGTTGTTTGCCCTAACTAAAAAAAAAATCTTTTATTCTCAAAGGAATCTTTAGTCGGCAGGTTTGCCCTAAAGCTCTTCCATAAAAATAATAGCACCTATACGATGACGATCCTGTTTCACATCACATGACGATTCAGTATCACTTCACATGTCGATCATTGAAGTACTTTACATGATGCACTACTCAGACAAAAGACACATTGGTACCCTCGAATACCAAATGACCACTTTAGCGCAACGACATGACGACATACCAACATTCTATCAAAAAGTTTACCAACACCTATCCTTGATCCTGGATAAATATCTTGTCTAGACTTGAGCGACGAGTCCATTAGAGCCATGACAAACTCATACAGAGATAAAGCTCTTGACACTTTTATCCGCGGACTTAACGGAGATTTACCTAGGCTCCTCAGTATTCGCGAACCAAACACTTTACCACAGGTACTGTACTTGTGTCAACAACCAAGTAAATATCCACAGAACTCGTTCGCACCACAAACTTTTCGCCCTCACCAATCATATGCTCAACCGAACAGATATAGCTATTCCCAGTACGATCAAGGATTCCGAACAAATGGAATAGGATATAATTATCAAGCAAACCAAGCTAATAGGCCCAATTTACCACCAAAACCACCTGTCCCTATGGACGTGGATAGATCTTTACACTCAAGACAAGTAAACTACCAGAACAGACCTGCTAATAACCAAAATAACTTCGCACCAAAGCGTCCCCTCTCGACTCAACAAGTACATCCACCTTATAAATTGCAAAGAACCTACCACACCGATACGGTAGCTCCAGATGCAAACAATTACCAAATACAGGCAGATCCAAATCAGATATTTAGAAACACTTACGAAGGACAACAAGAAAGACCAGTGGAGAACAACATTAACTTTATGGCAGAGGATAGACAGGAATATGACGAAAACGAATATATCGAAGTGCGGTACTTATCACAATGATATCACGAACCTTATCCCAAACAGAGGAAAATTACGCAACAAACGAGCGAGAGCTTCTTGCAATAGTCTGGTCCCTACAAAAATTAAGGAACTATTTATATGGTGCAAACAATATCAACTTTACCGATCACATATCGGTACTATCACTTCCTTACCTGCAAAAAATCAACATAAGAAATCTGAAGCACATATCGCAGTTGCAGGGACTGATCAATACGCGATCAGTTCAATCCATAAGCTCTTTGATAGTCCTTGGAATTGCTGTCATGGTAATCACCGCACTTATCTCCACTAAACAATGGAATAACAAAATCAGGTTGAACAAGGCAATAAAGGAAGCCGAGGACGGCTTCACTTCAAGTGGAGGAGTAGTTAACACATAATAGTTTCAACTTTGGCACATGACAACAACACCAGCAATAACCCATGTTGCGGCTCTAATAACAAAGTAGTCGCAACAATAAATGTAACAATATCCACCATATCCGCAGAGCAAGCAATGCAGCATGTGTAACAATACCCGCAGCATAATTGAGTCGCGGAGTTAGGCAGCGATCTTCAGTGGTTCCCACGTTCAAGCAGCCAGCGTAAGCCGATATCACCAACATACGGCAGATCAGCAACTTAAAGTCACGCGTTGTCCACATGCAATAGCTAAATTTCAAGGTCAGGGAGGTAGTTAGGTATTCAGGTGCAGTCACCGCATTAATCAGCTGTTATAGCTCATTTAGCGTTATCGGCTGCCCTTGTGTAAAGCAAGGATAATAAATAATAAATTAATACCATAAAACCGTGTCAAATTAATTTGTACACATATGTAAGCTTTGATTGAACCTTAAGTGAAATAATAAAGTCAGGCTTGTTTCTCCCATTCGGTCAAGAAGTTGTCAAACTTCAAATTAAATTTTGTAAGGTAATTTTACCTTTATATAACCGCAAAAGAAAAACGCACGTTTCCACTGCTCGGTTGTATAAAGGTAAAATTACCATACATTGGTTATGGGCCCAGATCACGTGGGCAATTGATTTTGTTTCTTTTTTGGGTATCGCGTTGATACGGAAAAATGAGTGCAATCGCAAATATTGAAAAACTTTCCCAGGACAATTACGCGACGTGGTCGGTACAGGTAAAAAGCCTGTTAGTAACATTAGATTTGTGGGAATATGTGGTTGGCGAAAAGCCGGACGAAGAGATTGCAAGGGCTCTCTGGGTAAAAAGTGACCAGAAAGCATTGGCAACAATTACATTGTGCGTAAAATCTAGCGAATTAATACACGTAAAAAGTTGTGCAACTTCGAAGGAAGCGTGGCGGGTCCTAAATTCAATTTATTGCACAGATAGCGCCGCGCGTAAGGTTGCTCTATTTAAAAAGTTAATACACTTCAAAATTTCCATGCAAGACAAGTCCGCAGCGCGTGTAAATGAGTTTCGTTCAATTGTTGAGGATCTTAGAGAAATAGGAATTGTGGTGCCAGACGATTTCATCTCAATTTTGCTTCTCTGTAGTCTCCCTGATGAGATGGAAAGTTTTGTAGTGGCTTTTGAAAGCCGGGATACCTTGCCGAAATTCGATGCGTTGGTGTCAAAAATTTTGGAAAGCGAAATACGCCAAAATGAAAAGTGTTCAACTCCTGATGAAAAGGTGTTTTCGGCCAAGTCCAAAAGTCGACAAAAAATTGTGTGTTTTAAATGTGGCAAAAAGGGACATATACGTGCCCAGTGTAAAGTGTCAATGCCTAAAGAAAAAAGAAATGAAAAGGCATGTTGTTTGTTTGAAGAGCGAAAAAATGATAGTGACACGTGGATTTTAGACAGTGGTGCTAGTTCGTACATGTGTATGAAACAAAGTTTTTTCAACTCAATTGAGCCCAGAAGGCAAGAAATAGTGCTTACAACGGGAAAAACAATTTATGCAAAAGGTATAGGTACGGTGAGCTTAAAAACGGAATTTATGAACTTAATTTTACAAAATGTGTGGTATGTTCCAGAACTAAAATCAAATTTTTTCTCAATTGGCAAAGCCATAGAATGCGGTCATTCAATAAAATTTTCGGAAAATTACGCACTAATGGAAACAAAAGAAGGAGAAAGCATGTTAAAAGCAAAGTTAGTCGGTGGTGTATTTGTTGTTAAAATGACAATTAGAAAACCTGTTGAAATAAAGCAACCGAGCAGTGGAAACGTGCGTTTTTTTTTGCGGGTATATAAAAGTAAAATTACCTTACAAATTTAAATAAAATAAAGTAAAATAAATAAAATTTATAAATAAAAAAAAACAACAAATTTAGTTTTTTTAATAACAACCGCGATCCGGTAACGAAATTCGAGTGCAGAGCCAAATATCAAATACTATTGATCGTGCATTTGCAGAAACTGCTGACGATACGGCCGGCCATAAGACACCCTTACGCAAAGCCAACGTATTGCACCTACAAGTGCAATTCCCACATTCTGAAATATTCGATCACGTTGAAGTAAACAACATCACCTGTGAGAATGGACAACGAAAGAAAGTGGTCACGTTAAAGTAAACAACTCCGCCTGCGGGAACGACAAAAGCAGCAGAGTATCGAGGGCAGCGGCTACATTTAGATATGAGTAGGGTACAAATAATAATAAAGTTTAGTTTGTTAAAAAAGGCAACTCAATAAAAGAGCATAGCTCCCCAAAAAATTATTTGTTTACTCTTTCCGATATTAAAGAGTTTAACTGGCGCTCGAGCAGGGACCAGCGCGAGTTACATATATTACAAATAAAGTCGACGAACTTGACTTAACAAGAAAAGCAAACGCAACTATAGACAAGTTCGACGACTTCTTAAATAAGATAGGGCAAGCAACCTAAATGCTTCCATTGGCAATTGCGAAATTAGTTTAATAAACTATTAATAATGACAATTTGCGAAATTAATGCTGACAATTAATTCTACGCTGAAAGCTAAATAGTATTAACTAACCAACAATGGAACAACAACCAAAAACGTATACCAAAGAAGACATTAAGAAGATCGGTCCTGGATACCGAGGTCGCCCAGAGAACTTTGATCCTAACAAGATCAAGACTGGACAACCAAAACAACAAAAGGTAAAGACATTACGTCCACCTACAGAGATGCCTGCTACAACGCAACTAGAAGCTGCAAAGAAGCCAACTCCACAGAAGAATTCACCCTTATGGGCGGAATCAATCTTTGGAATTGATACTTCAGTCAGGGAACTAGAGGTAAATCTCGAATTTAAGGATAGCTTCGCTAACCTTAAGAATATCGTCGCTGAAGTCTTTTCGGCTTTAGGAAGCGATGATAGATCATTGACGAAGAATCTGACCAAAGAAATGTTGATGTATTACAGCACACCATTACTATGGCTTAGATTGATTCAAATCAAAGACCAACGCGCTTACTCCCAGTTGACAACAACTGAAAGAGAATTTTTGCGCACACTATCTGATGACGAGTTAAACATACCACAGCCTATATATTTGTACATTAAAGCTATTGGACATGTAAATGATAAGACGGGTAAAGAAATTTACTTGGCTGATCAATCATTATCGATGACCAATGCTATGAATAAAACTGGCTACCATGCAACTCAAATCACAGGTAGAAATCATTGCTTATTCGAAGAGGTACCAAGAATCGGAGTTTGCGGTGATGTTCTTATGGCTCAAGCCTCAAGAATACAAACGAATCCGACATTTGGATTCATTCCTGCAGGTAAAATCGCAAATCGTAACTTAGCCGGGTATTTCGGACAGGTATCGGTTCAAAAGGAAGAGATTGTTTTAATACTAGAGTCATTTGGTATAAGCAGTTCATCATTCCAAGAGAACATAGATAACACACGAATAAACCTAAAGCTAATACAATACGTAAGCGACTACTTACAGAGCTTAAAATCTTTCCGAATTGAAAAGGTAAAGATGAGCAGCCAAACAGCAGCTGGCGATGCGGTGCAATTCATCCGTACCAAACCAACTACTGAGGCAACTCGAGACACAACACCGTGGATCGAGCGCGTGATACGCCCAGCATCATCAAATGCTGAAAGTGTATATCAATTTCTAATGCATTGCGAAATAAGCCAAATTAGTTAATGCTGATAGTTAAGTTTAGTAAGAAATTGTAAAATTCACATTTATTGCATTTCCGTCCCCATTATGAAAATGCAATGTTGAACTGCCCTATAAAAGCACAAAATGTAAATAGTTTTAAGCAGTCTGTTTCTCCACCTCGTCTTGATCGATTTAATTTGTTGTATTAATAAATAAACGAAAATCAAATACATACTTTAATTTTTGTATTTAACTTTTTTTAAACTAAAAATAAAACTACAATATATCGCTGAACGGGCGAATTGTGACTGAATTAGACAGAATCCCGGACGTGGTAAAATGTCTTAGGGAATTTTTCGGACGACCAGGAGAATTCAGCTCCTGGCGAAAAAGTGTAAATAGGATTTTTAAAGCCTACGAGGAGTTGAAAGACACACCTAGGTACTTTGCCATTTTGCATACCATACGGTACAAAATGATTGGCGATGCCGATACCGCCTTAGAATCTTACAGCACTTCACTGGACTGGACACGCGAAAAGAGACATTGGTACCCTCGAATACCAAATGACCACTTTAGCGCAACGACACGACGGCATACAAACATTTTATCAAAAAGTGTACCAACACCTATCCTTGATCTTGGACAAAATATCTTGTCTAGACTTGAGCAACGAGTCCATTAGAGCCATGACAAACTCATACAGAGATAAAGCTCTTGACACTTTCATCCGCGGACTTAACGGAGATTTACTGTTATAGTGCATATATATTTATAACTTCATTAATTGTAATACAGGGTGGCTGATGAAAGCCGCTACCAAAAAAAAATTTAATAACTTTTTTTCTTTTTAAGTTATCTGTTCCATTTTTGTTTTAATTTGCAGATTGATCTTTAAAATTTATTAAAATGGATAACTGGGACACGCAAACAAGAATTTGGATAGTCCGCCGCTATCACGCACTGGAGTCCGTAGTTTTGGTACAGAGAGAGTACAGGCGGATGTTTGGCGGCGATCCCCCGAGCAGATAGACCATAATGAGACTGGTGAATAATTTTGCTGAGCAAGGAACAGTGTATTTTCCCACAATACGCATATTTGTCCAAATGCATTTACGCTAACGAAAATGCAACAGAAAGCAAAATAATTGTATTAAATTTCATAACTTTATTAATTGTATTCTTTTCCCACAATATGTGTCAATATGTAAATTTATTTGTCCAAAAGCATTTCCGCTAACGAAAATGCAACGGAAAGCAAAATAATAGTATTTAAGAAAGTGTAAAATAAAGAAAGACAGCTCATTATTGATTCAACTTTAAACCCGTGTGTTTTATTTTTCGTGGTTCTCCGCTCCGGGAATAAAAGTATTTACCTAGGCCCGTGTATTTTGTTGTTGCGATATTCAATGAAATCTATGTATGTATGTATGTGATGACCGAACACGTCGACATGTAAATCACAGTATCCAAAACCGAAAGTGAAGTGAGCGAAAAAAATACTTCTAACAGAAAAAGTCCGCAAAATCTCGAAGTCGCAAATTAGTCCGAAACAAAATGCCATTACGCATCCTAGTAAGGGGTAACAAAAATCAATTAATTGAACGGTTGATGGACAACGACGTATCCGAAAGTGAAAGTGATAATCAAACTGTTGTAATGCAGCGTTTAACGTCTTTAAAAAAAACTATTTCGGAGTTAGTGCTACAACAAAAACAAAATACAACGACATTAATTAATTTTGTACCAGCAATATCGTCTTCGCCGGTAAATGTTATTGGTAATATGGAAAATCCGCTCCAACCGTAACGAGTACTAATACCATGATGCATCCACAAGTATTACCGAACGCATACAATAGTCAACATTCGCTGTGGTCAACCGCTCAAGAGCCCAGCAATTTTAATTTTTCCATATGTTTCGCACGCTTTTAAGCAAGCACCAGCGACTTTCGCGCCACCGACATTTGTGCAACCAGTGACATCCGCGCCGTATGCAACGTACCAGAATCCGTCTGTACCGTACACATTCGATTACATTCGCGCACCGCCGGTAGTACCGAATTATTACAATCCATACGAGAATGTGCGCGATATTGTTGAACTTTTGCAGGTTTTTGACCCATCGTTCGTTAACATCAAAACAATTCGTAAAACGCGTTGAAAATCTGAGAAGTGCCTTAGTTGCGGGAATCAGCAAAATATTGGGTTGATTCTCTGCAAGACGTGTTTATTTCGTGGGCAGAATTCGTTCATAAATTTCTGCTAGACTTTCCGCGCATCGAAAATGAAGCCGATGTGCAACTTAAGATGGCACAAACGAATCGGCAAAACAATGAGTCCGCTCAAAAGTTTTATTACCGCACGCTTGGCTTAGGTTCAAAAGGTGGGTTATCCGACGTAAGAAAATTTCTAATAACTATACGCATTGTCAAGATTTACTAAATGACATTATAAACTTTAACTAAGATGGTATTAAAAACAAACGCGTCGATAGAAAAACCGCCGAATCGAAAATCTCCGGTTACAGAAAATCAAAAGCCGCAAACACTGTTACCATTCGAAAAAGTTAAGTGCTATAACTGCTTTAAATTTGAACATTATTCCATAAATTGTGCCGAGCCACAACGTAAACCGCGCTGTGAAAAGTGCCAACGCACAATGCATACAACCGCAGACTGCAATGTGAAAACTGATAACCGCGTTAATATAATTGATCAGCGCGCATGCGATAATAAAATAGTTAAAAAAAACTCTTGAAATGAAGCTGCAAGTTTATGTGCTTAGTGTGTTGGGACAAAATCTACCAGCCGGGTTCGACCTAACGGGGTAAGCCTATACGTTCAACTCGACATACATTCGCCAGAGGTGCTTTTACCTGAGGGCTTATGGTATGAGCAGAGATTTGAATGTGCGCAGAACACATCTATCATGCCTGGCGCTCGAGGTGATGCAATTGTACGCGAGTTACGTCACTCAACCATTCCGCCGAAAACATATCACCTGACCATTCAATCGACAAAGTCGAAGTTAATTGGTCAGCACAAATTTACCCTACTCATCAAAGTATCATCGCAATGCATTGTCGAAGTAACTCAATATGAGTGCAACGACACTTAGCAAGTATTGCGATAACACTTAGGCAATAAGTATTCTGATATGTGAGAACGTTGGCGACGCCGTAGTAGAAAATAATTATGCATCAGCAATAAGGAACTATAAATATAAGTACTTTAAAATAATGTATGTGAATGATGTTGACGAGAACTTTGCTGAATATACAGTCGATAACAAAATAAAATACACACAAAGCATTAGAGAAACCATGAGAGCGTGAGAACATTCTATTAAAGAATGTGATATATTGAAAAGACAATCGAGAGAATCAAGGCGCTTTACTGGTTCGCTTATTTACGACGCTATGTTAAAAGTTACACTTCCGCGTGCATATCGTGTTGCTACCAAAAAATCGGCCTGGGAAAATTTAAGGTAGTATGCATTTCGGCCAAATCGACCCCATCCCGTTCCGCGTTACCCATATCGATCACATGGGCCCATTCATTCGCAGTAAACGTGACAACTGCATTTTCAAAATGTTTAATTGTGAAAGCCGTGCACAATACCAAAACAGCACGCGTAAACAACACGCTCAACGTAATATCGAGCTATTTTGGCTTACCTAATCAAATTGTAAGCGATATAGGAACCGCGTTTACGTCTTCGAGAATTATTGCGACGAAAATGGAATACGCGCTAACGGTCAAGTTGAGCGCGCCAACCAAATCATTCTTAATATTTTTCGAGCGACTACTAAAAACCCCAAAGATTGGGATCTATAAATTAAAAATCTTCAATGGACAATTAACTCGCAAAAAAATTCAACTACGGGTTTTTGTCCAAATGAGTTCGTATTTGATTTTAAATTACGCGACACTATAGAAAATCGTCTGCTTGCTGCAATTCAAGATGATTTGTCTGATTTGAATAATACCATACCAATAGAAGAGAGACGTGAGCAAGCCGTAACTAACATAAACGTCGAACGCACTAAGTGGAAATTGCGATTTGACCAACGACATGCCAAACCGTCAATATACAACGAGAGCGACCTTGTCGTGATTGAAAATGAACCACCCGCTGTTGGTGAATCAAGCAAATTAGAACCGAGATATCGTGATCCGTACGTTATAGCCAAGGTTCTCGGCAACCATAGATATCTTATCGAAGACATACCATACGAAATTATACATCAGACAAAATAAAACGTTGGTGCAGTAGTGCACCGGAACTTGACGATGATGATTTCGGCCATGAAATCGAGGGTGATTTTTCTGCAGGAGTGGGCGAGCTGTCACCTGATGTGGCAACGCTTCCATACCCTTAAAATACACCTCTGTTGATGAATAGTTCAGTTGAGCAGTAGTACGCGATACCGATAGATGAAGCAACACACGAAGTTTTGCGAAATATTGTACTAATTGAAATACTGTTTTAATTCTACATAAAAACTAAAACAAATGCGTAATCTATTGTATTAAAAGTTATAGTCGCGTCTTAATTAGTAAACATTTGCTATAATCAGTGAAATACTAGTAAGTATATGACAATAGTGTGCTGTCTTCATTGCATCATTTGTATTACACACTCATATGTACAGGGTGGCTGATCAAAGCCGCTACCAAAAAAAAATTGAATAACTTTTTTTCTTTTTAAGTTATCTGCTCCATTTTTGTTTTAATTTGCAGATTGATCTTTAAAATTTATTAAAATGGATAACTGGGTCACGCAAGCAAGAATTTGGATAGTCCGCCGCTATCACGCACTGGAGTCCGTAGTTTTGGTACAGAGAGAGTACAGGCGGATTTATATAACATGCCCTATCACACAATCCATCGTACCAAATCTTCGAATGTAAATGTCCGCTCCGAATCGAAGCATTTTTTTATCATGCAACCCATGTGAATTCGAAAAAGTTTTTGCCATACGCATATTTTAAATTTTGAAGTTTCGAAATCAGATGTTTTGCAATAAATTGAAATTTCAATAAAGACAAGGGTAAATAAATTTAATTAGACTGAAATATATATTGGAAAAACAAAGCTGGATGGATTCTTCGTTGGTATTTTCTATAATGTTGGTGAAGGCGGAAGGTGAAAGAAGTAGATCGAATATCAAAATTCATCGAAAAATATTAAGGGACGCAAGCAATCCGCTCGATGTCGAGGACACAATGTAAGTATAGGAATAACTTCATAACTTCATAGGTTAGCTTTATTTTATGAAACAGGTTTACTAAATATTACCGCTTGAATAAGGCGGCCTTTTTGTACATCTTAAGTGTACTAGATGGAAATGCACGCTCAAAGAGGTCGTGCTCCATCTCTTCGCTACAGCGTTTGTCTTCCGTATTACGTTTTTTGGCGGAGGGTGGGTACCAGCATGGAGTGGGAAAGGTCTTTGACATTCCCATGGCTCAATCCACATTTTGCGGCGTATTAAAAGACGTGTTACACACTTTTCAATGTCATCTATGCCCTCAGTGGGTGAATCTTGATTTAAGCAACGAAGAAAAAAGACAAGCAAAGATGGAATTTTATCAAAAATATGGATTTTCTGGTGCGATTTTATATGTAGACGGAACACACATTAAAATTGTTGCGCCAGCTAAAGACAAATTCCTGTATTTTAATCGTAAAGGGTATTATAGCATCAATGCTATTATTGTAAATCTTGCAAAAACTGATATTTCAAATATCTTTATATTTTTTATTTATTGCAGATATGCGATAATAAAATGAAAAAATTCGTTACGTGAATGCGCAGTATCCTGGCAGCAACCACGATGCTCATATTTGGAACATAAGCAGCGCGCGTAATTTTTTTGAAAATAAACACCTAAACAGCGAACGAAACACTTGGTTTTTGGGTATGTGCATACACATATAGACCGTTTGATTAATTTTTTGCTAAAATGATCTTATTTATTCTACAGGAGACGCTGGATAGGCTCTAGAGCCATGGTTAATGACACCTTTTTGGGCACCTACAACAGAAAGTGCCGAAGGAAACTACAATAAAATAGATGCAAAAGCAAGAAATACTATAGAAAGGACAATAGGTGCATATAAGAACCGATTCAGATGCCTTCTGGGTACTCGTGAGCTTTATTATGAACCCATGACGGTTTGCCAAATAGCGAACGTTGCCCCAGCATTGCACAATATTTGTATCCAAGTTAACACCACAGTTAACTCGCTCACCTGCAGCAGAAACGCACCCGTGTATTGAAATATGATGACAGTGCGTCTGCCTAATGCAACGTGATCCACACGCGCATCCGGCAGACAGCAACTTCACATGAAATGAACAACATCGTGGGAACCGCTGTGTCAGCAGAGTTAGGGTAGGAATAAGGCTAGTTTAAGTATAAAAGGTTCAGTGTGTGGCGCCGCGCGGGTAGTCTTGCACCGGTAGTGTCCAATCGGGATTCTGTTCAGGAAACATAATAAAATATATTGTCTAATACATACAATAAAGAAGGAGAATTAATTATAGCACACGGAAGGTAAGTATAACGTAACGGGCCAAGTGGTTGGCCCGCAACTTTAATTTTTTGAACGATGTCCTGCGGGATACGTTAACTGGCGCCCGAGCAGGGACCCCTCTTTTTTTCAAAGATGGGGTACCTAACAAGGATCTCCGCAAGGGAGTCCTTATGGTGTAGTGGAAAGGGGAAAAAAGTGAAAATAAAAAAGTGAGTGCGCCGTGTCATAAAAAGAAAAAAAAGTAAAATAAAATTTAACCTGATAAAATAAAATAAATCAAATTGTAACTAAAATTAAATTAAAATTAGACAAGAAACCAAAATTGCGATCATAGCTAAATTTTTTAATGTAAATTAACACAAAATAAATTAAGTTCAAATGAAATAAAATTTAATAAATAAATTAAAAAACGGAGTTAGCCAAATAAACTGAAATTAAAACTGAATTTGAAATAAATTCAAATCAAATTAAGTGTTTGAAAAAAATTCTCGACGGTTCACGGCGCAAAACGAAAAATCACTTGAAAATGCCCTTCCACAATGTGAAGCCGCACTTGTGCAAAATAACAGCCGCAATGCGAGCTTCACAAAGGATTCCCTTGTTTAGTAAGGGAATATCCGGCAAAATGGAGCGGAGTGCGACGATAATTTTGTGAGGTGCAGTGAAGGGTGAATGCTCAAATAAAAAAAAAAAATAAAAAAATTAATTATAAAATAAAAATCAATCTCGAAGTAAATTGCTCAGCGATTCACCACCTACGGGGGGACCCTCCTGGCAATTTACTCACGAGGATGGAAGGAAATTTCTAAAATTTGTGAACTAAATAAATCATTACTTATAACTGCACTACTGCAGTAAATAAATATAAAACTCGGAGTTTATTGCTCAGCGATTCACTCCCTACGGGGGGACCCTCCTGGCAATTTACTCACGAGGATGAAAAAAAAAAATTTCTAAAATTTGTGAATTAAATAAAACATTACTTATAACTGCACTACTGCAATAAATAAATATAAAACTCGGAGTATATTGCTCAGCGAATCACTACCTACGGGGGGACCCTCCTGGCAATTTACTCACGAGGATGAAAAAAATTTCTAAAATTTGTGAATTAAATAAAACATTACTTATAACTGCACTACTGCGATAAATAAATATAAAACTCGGAGGATATTGCTCAGCGATTCACTACCTACGGGGGGACCCTGCTGGCAATGTACTCACGAGGATAAAAGAAGATGGCTAAAATTTGTCAAGGAAATAAAACAAAATGTTACTTGTTACTGCACCACAGCAATTTTTCGTCTGCGCTCGGTGACATTAGAATTGCCACAGGAGGCCGTATGCCTACGCCTACTAGGACGGACTCCTACGACTATAATGTCGGTCGGTTACAGTCTTGTGTGCCCGCAATAGTAGTCATGCTACACCTTCCACATGGGAGATTGCATGGGGCCAAGTACTTGTTAATTAACTAAATGCCTTATTTTATAAAAAGGCTGCAAAAATAAAAAATTTTTAAAGATAATTACGCAGAGAATCGTATTAAAATCCCTGACAAATTGGTGGGCACCGTGAAACATTCATAGTGCAAGGTTCGACTCCTCGTCAGAAGGAAAGAATATAAAAAGAATAAAAAAGAATACAAAAAGATGCTTGAGAAAAATTACATATTTTAAATCTGTGGCGAATTGGTGGGTGCCATTGGCACAAGGTTCGACTCCTTGCCCGGATTCGTAAATATAAAAAAAAAAGAAGAAAAATGTTAATTGGCTAGTGTAATTACAGCCATGTTAGAATATAACAAGAATACAAAAAGATTCTGGAGAAAAATTACATATTTTAAATCTGTGGCGAATTGGTGGGTGCCATTGGCACAAGGTTCGACTCCTTGCCCGGATTCGCAAATATCAAAAAAAAAAAGAGGAAAAATGTTAATTGGCTAGTGTAATTACAGCCATGTTTATAAGTAAATTGGGTAACGTCAACGATCTCGGCATGATAAAGCAGCTGCAGCCAGTGGACTGGATACGATCTATCTGGGTGCACGTTGTCGTTCACATGGGAACACGCCAACTATTTCTGGCGTGAAGGAAGCGTCCTAAGTAGGTTGCCTGCAATCTGATTGTAGGACGACTAAAAAGGGTTCCCGCGTCCCTTCCGTGACCTAATAATAAAAAAAAAAAACAAAAAAAAACATTACACTAAAAAATAATAAAGAATTATACTGAAATAAACTAAAATAAGAAAGTAAACTTGCTACAAAGGAAATGGTCATTACTACAAGAGCGGGCTTGTTAGTGGGATGAATCGTGCCCTAGTAGGCTCGTAGTGCCATCGAATTTGACAAATGGCTACACTACTTC
The DNA here is from genome assembly GCA_037575425.1 of Anastrepha fraterculus. Lineage (NCBI taxonomy): Eukaryota > Metazoa > Arthropoda > Insecta > Diptera > Tephritidae > Anastrepha > Anastrepha fraterculus. Next base: position 70,729 of record JAYXIM010012838.1, on the reverse strand, counting down.
CAAACGGGATTCTGGCGATCTCTCCGTAGCTGGTTCGAGAACAGTATGGCCCTCTGTCCTATACAAAAATTTAAAATGCCTCCTTCGCATAATCCGTTGAAGAAGAAAGAAAAAAAAAAACAAAGAAACAAAATTTTTGAAAAACGAAAAAATCGTTACCAACAAAACATAAAAGAGGAAAAAACCCAACATATTTACCTTTTTATTTTTTCCTAATTTTTTGTTCCTTTTTATTTTTATTTATGAAAACTTTTGTAATAACAATATAAAGTAAATTTAAACAAATTTTTCTTTTTAATATTGGAATACCCTTATCCACGCTAACACCTTTAATATGGTAGTTGTCCCAAGGAATCGTCCCAAGGAAAAATTGAAATGGATAAAATTTAGTTTATCTCATTATGTATAAAATATTTAAACTTTCAAACTGTTTAAAGGAAATAAAGTTGCTTTTCTAAAGCGTTGCTTGGCAAACGATGAATGCTCTCAGCGACAAGGAATGCAAGTTCGTGCGCGCATTGGCACACGGCAGGTACACGGCAAGTGCCACTCCAATTATAATACAGATGGGTCATTTTGTATGTTAAAAGCTGCATTTGATCTGGTGTTAAACGAATATTGCTGTATACAATATTATAGTTTGTTGGGGACACTGTTCCTTGTTGCACAGACTGAGATACCAAGAAAAAGTCATAACGTTCTGGACACGTAACTACATCATCGACTATTGTACCAGGAGGCGGATTTCGGCCTCGTGCAAAGAGTCGGGTATTAATACTTTTTGGTACCACAACATATGCAAACATAGGTGGTTTTTCAGAGCCCACACGCTTATACTCTTGCTCGAGTTTCTCAACCACGGAACCTGGAGGTGGATTCCTGCCATTAATGAAGTAACGAGTATTAATTCGCTTCGATGCTACTATAAACGCCAAGGGGCAAATCGTAGGTTTCTTCTCATGGGAATGATGAAATTAATAAAGAGCTTTTCAGAAAAAGAATGGCACTTTAAAGAAAGAAAAAATTATAATTAAAATTTTTTTTTTTTTTTTTAACTATTATTAATACACAAAATTTTAATAATACACAAAATTATAAAGTAAAACTAAAATTTAAAAACAACTATTTTTATATAAAACAATTTATTATATTTATTTAAAAAAAAAAAAGAAGAAAAACAAATATTTTTATATGAAACAATTTTTTATATTTAAAAAAAAAAAAAAGAAGAAAAACAAATATTTTTATATGAAACAATTTTTTTATATTTAAGAAAAAAGAGAAAAAAAACTGTTAAAGAAAAAAGACAGAAAAAAACAAAAAAAACACGCCAAATATATTCAAATAATGTAAGGCGTTGTAAATTGTAAAAAAAAAAAAAAAAAAAAAAAATTTTTTTTGCCATATCTGTAACGCTCCTCTTTTCCTAAAAGCCACTTGTTTTAATATAAACGATGAAATGCTTTTTCTCCCTTTTCCTTTCGAAAGATATTCGATTAGGAACAAGTTGCTTTCAAGAAAAGAACACGCGCAACTGTCTATATTAACTTAAGGCTGAAACAAGAAGTTACCGATTTTTGTTATGTTATTTTGTTGCCACACTAAGAAAATTTGTAAATTTTTATTGAAAATTTTATCAAGCTAAATTACTCGTAATCCCCTGCGTTTGCGGATTCAACATCTTCGGCTACGATGCCCCATTGGTAGCGATAAATCAAGGTCAAGGCTGGATAGTAAATGGCCACTTTAAATTGATACATAAGATTGATTTCAATCTCTTCAGTGAAGCATTGAGGAAATTCGAAACGGCTGCAGAAGGCATGAAGAATGATGTCGCAAAATCCTTTGCGGCATACAACTTGAACCACATTAGCCAACGCCTCGCCGAACTTCGGGCCACTAAACCCCGTAAAATCCGGTCAATCAATTGGCTTGGATCGGCCTCGAAATGGGTTGCCGGCTCGCCTGACGCAACAGACTGGGACACAATTCTCAGAAGTCAGGATGATGTAATCGCAAACAGCAACCACCAATTTAAAATAAATGAGGAACTCTTCAATGCCACTCGGGAATCTATGAACCAGATCAATCAGATGACACGTTACGTGAACACCATTGGGAAAGAGGTTGGCACTACGGCTGCTGAAACCGTACTGCTTAACCGTATACAGATCCTCAAGGAAGAAATAAGTGAGGTAGTACGCGCATGTCAAATGGCAAAGTCGGGCATAGTCAACACCAACCTCTTAAACCCGGTTGAGTTACATCAGCTAATTTCTGAAGAAGAGGCTTTACCCTATCAAAAATGCCATTGAGGCAATTGAATATGCGAAGCCCTCCTTATTTTCAAACGGCTCTCTGCTGCTTTATGTACTCGCAATCCCTAAGGTCAGAACAGATGAATTCCGCTTTTTGATGACAAGAGCTGCGGTTCATGCAGGTATGAGGGTAGTGGCAAACTACACGAAAATGTTGGTCAGCAAGGAAGAAACGTACGGCATAATAAGTGAATGTCCTTCGATCAAAAATTCAACGATCTGCGAGATGAGCCATCTGCAAAGATTACCCGAAGATGGATGCCTGGCACGTCTAATTAAGGGGGGTGATGCTGAATGCCACTTCGAACCTGAAAATGGAGAAACTATCGAATTAATTAGTGAAGGTACATTATTTCTAACCAACTTTAAGGGGACTGTTCGTAATGATAATCGCAAGAGCGTCCTTAACGGCACGTTCCTCATCCAGTTTAGCAATGAGACAATTTGGGTGAAGAACGAAACCTTTTCTAACAGAGCATCGCAGAGCTCGCAGGTATTGCCAGCAGCGGTTACCAACGTGAAAAGCCAAGGATTTAAACCAAGTTTAGAATACGTTAACGAGTTGAGCATGACGAATATCAACCATCTGGGCAAACTGGGCCAGAGATTCCATGTCTCTTTGGCTGTTGACGCTTTTTTTATTTGCATATTGGCCGTGGTCTCCTACTGGATTTGGAGAAAGATAACAGCAAGCCTTGACCTCCCTCCGATACGCCAACCTACCATTCCGATGCCTGTTGCTACCTACGCAAAGGAGACACCCGACGATTCCCGGAATACGCATGTCAATCTGCGGGACGCAGATATTTAGAGGGGGGGCAGTTAACACCACAGTTAACTCGCTCACCTGCAGCAGAAGCACACCCGTGTATTGAAATATGCTGACAGTGCGTCTGCTTAATGCAACGTGATCCACACGCGCATCCGGCAGACAGCAACTTCACCCGAAATACACAACATCGTGGGAACCGCTGTGTCAGCAGAGTTAGGGTAGGAATAAGGCTAGTTTTAGTATAAAAGGTTCTGAGTGTGCCGCCGCGCGGGCAGTCTTGAACCAGTGGGCTTTAAACGATAATCTTCAACCAGCTAATAATCAGGAATACAATAAAGTAAACTGTAAAACACATAGAACGGACAATTAATTCCAGGATCCCGAAAGTAAGTATAACTTAACGGGCCAAGTGGTTGGCCCGCAACTTTAATTTTTTAAACGATGTCCTGCGGGACACGTTAACTTATATATTGGAAAAACAAAGCTTTTAAGTGTTATGGATTCTTCGTTAGCATTTTCTATAATGTTGGTGGAGGCGGAAGGTGAAAGAAGTAGATCGAATATGAAAATTCAACGAAAAATATGAAGAGACGCAAGCAATCCGCTCGATTTCGAGGACACAATGTAAGTATAGGAATAACTTCATAACTTCATAGGTAAACATTATTTTATGAAACAGGTTTACTAAAAATTACCGCTTAAATAAGGCGGCCTTTTTGTGCGTGTGAAGTGTCCTAGATGGAAATGCACGCTCAAAGAGGTCGTGCTCCATCTCTTCGCTACAGCGTTTGTCTTCCGTATTACGTTTTTTTTTTTGCGGAGGGTGGGTACCAGCATGGAGTGGGAAAGGACTTTGACATTTCCATGGCTCAATCCACATTTTGCGGCGTATTAAAAGACGTGTTATACACTCTTCAATGTCATCTATGCCCTCAGTGGATGAATCTTGATTTAAGCAACGAAGAAAAAAGACAACCAAAGATGGACTTTTATCAAAAATATGGATTTCCTGGTGCGCTTTTATGTGTAGACGGAGCACACATTAAAATTGTTGCGCCAGCTAAAGACAAATTCCTGTATTTTAATCGTAAAGGGTACTATAGCATCAATGCTATGATTGTAAGTCTTGCAAAAACTGATATTTCAAATATCTTTATAATTTTTTATTTATTGCAGATATGCGATAATAAAATGAAAAAATTCGTTACGTGAATGCGCAGTATCCTGGCAGCAGCCACGATGCTCATATTTGGAACGTAAGCAGCGCGCGAAATTTTTTTGAAAATAAACACCTAAACAGCGAACGAAACACTTGGCTTTTGGGTATGTGCATACACATATAGACCGTTTGATTAATTTTTTGCTAAAATGATCTTATTTATTCCACAGGAGACGCTGAATACGCTCTAGAGCTATGGGTAATGACACCTTTTCGTTCACCTACAACAGGAAGCGCCGAAGGAAACTACAATAAAATACATGCAAAAGCAAGAAATACTATAAAAAGGACCATAGGTGTATATAAGAACCGATTCAGATGCCTTCTGGGTGCTCGTGAGCTTTATTATGAACCCATGAAGGTTTGCCAAATAGCGAACGTTGCCGCAGCATTGCACAATATTTGTATCCATTATCTCGTGGTTGATAATTTTTCAGAAAATGTTGAAGAAACACATTTTAAACAAACGTATGAACCTTCTCCTTCAACATATACTAATGCAGCTATTCGGATAAGGAAATCTATATCTTCAACATTTACACGACTATAATATTCAATTAAAAAATAGCAAGACTTATATGTATTATGTATTATATGTATGTCTGTTCTTTTTTTGTTTTCCGCTAGCTTCCTTTTAATATACGCCTTCAAGTCCAGCCATACCTAGTAAACACGATATATATACATACAATATATACACACAAGCAAGGCACAGTAAACATTTGTAGTTTTCAATAAAATATGCGTATTATTATTTTTTTTTGACAACGCTTCGAGGCTCTTATTTTCTACTTCTAACATTTCATCACAACAATTCCCATCAATTGGGAAACATAGGAAAAGAAATTAGAAACCAAAAATATTGCAATGCTTGCCTTTAGACAATAAAATAAATTCGAAACCAAAAATATTGAAATACGCTTAAGAAAGAAAAAGAAACAAATAAGAATAACAATAACAGCAATTCTTATTTGTATCTAGAAAATAAGTATTTAAGCAACCAAAAATAAATTGTAGTCAGTCGATAATTAGAGTTCAATAAAGTAACTTTTAAAATAAAATGAGTTTAATTTGTTTTTTTTTATTATCGAACGGCTCGGAAGACGTTATTCGCGTAAGAAGTAAAACTGAAGTTTTCTTGGAATATTGCGGCATTTAAGATGGAAGAAATTAAAATCAATAAGCTTAAGTTGAGGACGGTTGGACCTTATGAAAGTTCCAGATAAAGGTGGTGCTTAGAGCTGGTGGCCTTTGGGAACTTGTAAGTGTAGCTGTAACGCTACCTGAAGTGATGGTGAACCTAGAAAACAATGGATAAAAGATGATGCAAACGCGCAGAAAATTCCGGTCGTTTCAATGGGCGAAGGACCGCTGATGCATGAACGTTACCAATGTATACTGAAGCGTAAGTTATGCATTAATTGCCTCAGAAGCGGACATCAACAATCCTGTTGTACTTCTGCTCGACGGTGCTATACCTGTAATGCCAAACATCACACAATGCTTCACGAATATTTTGCTTCAACCACGGCTAATAGCAGCACGAATCCGGTGTCATCGCATCAAGTCAATCAAATCATACATTTTCGATTCCTCAAGTAATACTTGGTACAGCATTGGTTGAAATGCGATCTGAATGTGGTCATGTAATTGTATTGCGGGCTTTACTCGACAGTGGTGCAGAGGCAACATTCATAAGCGAATATGCAGTGAACTCACTCTGCTTGCCTGAATCAAATGTTAAAGTGTCTATTAATGGTGCTAATGGTAGTAGAGTCGCAACTGCCAAAGGACTAGTTACTTTCACACTACATTTGCTCAAGAATGACTTCAACATGCCATGCACAACCCTAGTGCTACCTCGAGTAGGCAAAATCACTCCAACATTGAGTATCTCAAACAATGAACTTCTGCATTTTAAGGATCTAGATCTAGCAGATCCTAAGCTTACAATTCCGAAGTTCATTGACATAATTCTCAACGCCGAAAATTACGCCGCTGTGTTACTAAGCGGTATACGTCGCAGCTGTCATAACAATCTGGTCGCTCAAAACACACAGCTGGGTTGGGTGGTCTTCGGAGGATGCCAGGACAAAAGAAAGTATAAAAATAAAGCCATTCTATCAGAAGGCAGCTCAGGCTCAACCTGATATTTGGAAGGCAGTCATTTGCCCTAACTGAATAAAAATCTTTTATTTACAAAGGAATCGTTAGTCGGCAGGTTTGCCCTAAAGCTCTTCCATAAAATAATAACACTTATACATTGACGATCCTGCTTCACTTTACATGGCGATCCTTCGGACGATCCTAAACGCTAAATAAATCATTAGTGCGGACGATCCTAAACGCTAAAATAAATTATTAGTACGGACAATCCTTAAATGTTGAAATACATTTCAATTTTCAACCAAAAACGTTAAATTTTAACAACTTCATGGAAGGTCCAAAGAAGTTTTCTATACATCAGTACAGAAATAGAATTGAAGAGTAGAATGAATTGAAATGGTTTACATAATTTGAGTTTGAGTATTAAAAATATATTTAAAGCATTCGAAAGAAGTTTGAAAGTGAAGTGGTGGTACTCTACACATGCTCTAGTCACCCCGAAGAATTCCGTCGAGTGTCACAACGCTCAAATTGATCTCGATCGAACTCTTCGTCGTTTCTTTGAATTAGAGGAGTTAAATTCGGCGACTAGCCTTACTGACGAGGAGCGTTTCGTCGAAGAGTATTTTCAAAACACAACATGTCGACGGAAGGATGGATGTTACATAGTACGCCTGCCTATTAAACGTGACGTTGACTTAAAACAACTCATCACTACCCAATGTGATGCAGTTGCCCTGCATGGAAACTTGCAAAGGCGCCTATATAGAGATGCATCTATGCGAACTATGTAAACAGATTTTATGTATGAGTATTTGTCGCTGAAGCATATGCAACTCATCACTGGTAACATAAACTGCTTATCACGTGTTTGTTATCTGCCACACCATAGGGTTTTGAAGCTTCGAGTACAACAACGAAACTACGCGTCGTATTCAATGCTTCGAAGAAATGCAGCTCGGATAAATCGCTAAATGATTGTTTATATCCTGGTCCTAAGTTGCAGAACGACCTAACAGCGGTTGTGATGAACTGGCGCCGATATCACGTCGCTCTCACAGGCGATATCACTAAGATGTATCGGCAAATCTTGGTTGATGAACGAGATGCAGATAAATGCAATTTCCCAGAAGCCACTCAGATACTACTCCATGAATTCTACGTTGATGATGTTTTGACAGGTGCTGACAACGTTGCCGATGCGTGCAGACGCCGAAGCGAGCTGCAGACTTTACTTCAAGCCGGAGGGTTCACGTTATGTAAGTGGAATTCTAATTCAACCAAAATTTTGCAAACAATTAACCCAACTCATATTGAATTAAAAACTTCACATGAATTTCAATGAACAGGACGAAAACAAACCAGTAGAGTTCGCACCAGAAGTTAATGAATCCATAATATTAAAAACATTCCTTAATGAGATAGATCCAAATTTAGCTAGTATAGTTTATAGTATGAATAAAAGAACACTTAGGGAATCTTACTATTTACTCGAAGAAACTGGCATGCTTAAGAAATATGACTATAAGAACAATAGGTCAAATAGATTTACACAAAACAACCAACAGTACGAGTCGACACAAAACTATCCTCGACAAGGATCCGGACAAAACACAAGGAGTCACGGGCCAGCTACTAGTTCCGACTCATCAGGAGAGCTCAAGCAGAATAAAACTGCTTCTGGACAATTTAATAGAAATTCAGAACAAAGTAGGCGATTTCTAAATAACACAACAAGTAGGGGTTCAGGACAGTACAAGTCGAACCACACCGAACCCATGGAAGTGGATAACATAGAAACCACTAACGAAGAAGGTGAAAATTTTCGGTCTTCTGCCCATACTACAACCTACCGGTAGTTAAATTAACAATAGCAAAAAACGAAATGACGTGCCTTATTTATACAGGCTCTAACACTTCTCTTCTCAAGAAGCCTCTAAATTGTAAGACATTAGACGGAAATGTAAGAGTGGATACAGAGATTATCACACCACTCCCAACTGAATTCAACGAAAAAAATCTAATGACTTGGAAGTTGACAAACTTGAAAAACAAAAAATTCGACGGAATACTTGGACAAAACATTTTAAAGCCAATGGAGGGAATAATGAACCTAAAAGATGGATACATGGAACTCCACAATACAAGGACGAAGTTTATCGATACATGCCCACACAGTTACGAGGACATACACACACTCGAAACTACACAAATAGGCAGTACAATTATACAAAAGCTTTCACGTGAAGATATGAACGAAGAGGTAAAAAGTCTATTGCAAAAAATAGTAGACGAAAATGGCGACCTATTTTTTTAGGAAGGACAAAAACTCTCTCACACACATGAAATAAGACACGAAACCGTCACAACTACTGACAGACCAATATAAGTTAACACGCGCTTTGTTAATTCTTCAACCAATAATCGCTGACTTGACACTTACGCTAGTTATTGACCCAAAAGCCAATAATAGCTGTGTCGACTTAAAAGTAGAATGCAATAACTTGGTAAACAGGAAATGGTTTTCCTCTTTATTAATATTTGCAAATTACATTGTATTAACCAATAATTGCTGACTGATATTTACGCTAGCTGTTGACCGAAAAGCTAATAATAGCTGCGTCGACAGTAATATGTTAAAATTCACTAAATTAATTAACAGGAAATTATTCTTTTATTTGCAATTACATATTTATGCCGAGTAAGCGTCTGGTACATATTCAATGTAATCAATATTTTGTATAAAAACTAAGAAATGTAAATTTAGTTTTAAGTTCTTAAAATAACTTCAAATAAAGCGGGCATACTGCCTAGCCAAAATACGCAAAAGAGTATTTTATTTACGTTCCCTAAACTTAGAGGAACGTATTTGGCGCCCGAGCACAGTTCACGAAGTCGAAAAATATCCTTATAAAAGGACAAACCTGCGAAAAAAATTCGCGAGTGAGCAAAAAAAAAGCCTTATAACACAAACTGAAATTGGGAAAGTGGCCCTCAAGTAGCGGTAAATAGCAAAAGAGAAGGCAATATGTGCCAGCCATCTCAATCTTAGCAGCAGAAGAAAAGGTGGTAGGACCAGCAGCAGCGGTAAAGATAAAAAAAGTAAAGGCAAGCAGCAGCAGCAGGAAAAAGAGTAAGACAAGTAGCAGCAGAAATAAAAAGATATTAAGACAGGCAGCAACAGTAAGAAATTTCAAAGGTATTACATACGTATATATAAGATCCTAGATTAAGCCAAAGTGTTAGCTTTAAAACTATAGGGCCGAAAAAATAAGGTAATATAACTCACGGCTTATACAGCCAGATAAAATTAAATATAAAAGGCCGCTATTCACCACCGAAAGGGGGACCCTCCGGTCTTATAATATAAAGCTTAACTCTGCGATTCCTACGGGACCCTCTAGGGTAAAAAAGCTCTCCTTCTCAGGAGTAAAAATCAAAACGCATTAAAAAAAGGAATATATAAGTTAATGCAACATTTATTTACAATTATTAATATTTAGTTATTTCATATCAGTTGTCATATTTCAGTATTTAGTCAGCATATTTAGCTAAGTTCGTTGTACTGATTTCATGACTGCTTACATTGCAGCTAAATGCTTATAAATCATTTATGTTTACTTTTGCTGAACTGTGCCAAATAATTAAAATGCTGATCAATAAAGAATTATGTAAAAGACCAGCATAAGTTTATTTATAAGAGATATTGTAATTTTAAGTCACAGTGAAAAAAGATAACTCAATAAATAAAGAGCTAAGCTCTTAGATCTTTTTTTAAAAACCCAAATAAATTTATTATTTATTAACTTATATAAACATATATGTATATAAGTTAACACGCTGCAGTCGCTTTTTCAGCGACGCTTCCATGGCTGCGCGCTACACGTGCCGCAGTATATTTGTATTTCATATTGTAGCTGTAAAGTAAGTGGCGGTCACCGCAATCAAGCAGTCGAGTTCGGGACGGGCTACTTATCTGTTAGTTAAGAATATTGTATTAGTTAATGAAACTATAATCTTATTAAAGAAATTGTAATTCATAAAGAATCGAAGTGTTTCCTTACTGGGCAGCTGGCCCAATATTTTTTCAGTGCTACGGACAAGAAGTCCGTTTCTTGTATAAGTTAACACAGCGATACTGGCATGGTGTTCGGGTCGACAAACGTACATGTGTGTGATACATACATACATATATGTACGTTTGTACGGCGATGGCTGGCCGCCAGCATCGGTTAAGTCATTTTTGGTTATTGCCGCTGTGACTATCCCACACCTTGCTTAAGTACTTTTTCTGTATGCCGACGTTTCGCATTTTGCCGAAACAAATCGTGCGCATGATACGGCTGAAAGAGTCGTCATTAAAAAAGCACTTAAGCGCGGTTAGTTTTTAGGATAGCTACAGTGCAGTGCTGCCGTTTTTACTTCGTTTGGAAGATTTTACTTCGCTTTTTTCCAAATATTCCACCACTTCCTCTTTCGAAAAAATACTTCACTTTTTGCCTCGTTCAAAAAAACACTTCCCTTTTTGCCTGTTTCAACAAAAAAACACTTCACTTTTTAAATGCTTTGTTATTTCAATATCCCAATTCATAAATATTTCTATTTCAAATTAATTACCACTCATAGGGTAAACATGAATTTGCTGAACGCTCGAAAACCCTATTAACTATTGTGACTGATTGTCATTTTATTCGCTTTGTTTGCTTGACTTGGCAATGTCAATTAATTAGAAGTTGTGCATTTGTATGCATACATACAAACACATTCGAAAAATACCGCTATGTGGCTTCAACTGATTTTACGTTTTGTCTTCATTTGGTTTGGAGTATTTATTTCTCGGAAAACAAGTGCCTCATAGTTTTACAAAAGTTTTCATTCAAATTATTGTATTTTCGTTTCAAAAAGTGTGCTTTAATTTTAATAGCAAAGCATATCGTAACTCTCGTTTTCTTGGGTGTAAAATCATGGATCGGTAAGAAAAAACATTGTTTAAATGTACGTGTGATACAAATATCTTAAATTGTACGCATTAGTTTTTTAGTCAAAGCAGATGGCACGCAAAAGGAGCCAACAATTCCAGTGTCTAGTAAATCAGTGTAAGTTGTCGTTAATAATTTGATTGCAAAAACTAATATTTCTAATATTATATTAGTATCAGCTCTTCTGACGAATCAGATCGATCAGCCTCCTAAAATGTGTCCAAAAATTCCGTCCACATTGGGAACATTTACATAGATGGCTTGATACTAAAGAAGGTAAATCGTACTGCGTGATTTGCAAAAAAATCCTTGCAAATAACATAACCAATATTTATTTATTTAAGGGGGTTCATTGTTCATAAAAAGTTTTAAACACTTCGAAAATTTCGAAAATACTTAACTTTTTTCGACCTTTCACTTAATTAAAACAATAAACTCTTCAAATAACCCTGGAAAAGTAATAGTGACTTTCGAAAAAGTGGAACCCTCAAAGATAAAAAGTGATAAAACCTAAGGTGATACTCGGAAAATTTATCAAGGGAAACAACATCCACAGCAAAGCTCATCGAACAAACAACCTTACAGGGAAGTTCACCGCCGTCAACAAGTGACATCATCCGCTCCATGAGTAGGCGAATAAACACGACAAAAGGGACCAAAGCGGACTGTCCAGAAATCATGTTAACGATCCTGTTCTTCACAGCGTAAGCACAATACCTACATATTTTTTTTATTTTTGAAAACAGAAAAAAGTATATACAATATAAAGAAAAAAGCTAGAATCCTAAAATATTTGAGAAAACAATAAAAAAGGAATCTATTAATTTATTAAAGAAAAGCTATAATTTATAATTTAAGAATACCTTTGAAAACAAATTCATGAAAGTAAAGGAAGCTATTATATAAAAACAACATTGCAAATTCAAGAAGCTATCACACAACTGACTGGTGCGGTAAACGCACAGATAGAACAAATGAAGGTCATGAACAATAGGATTAACCAGTTAGAAAATAGGGTTAGCCCCCCGACAATTGGTAGTTCGTCTTCCCTTCGTCCAACAACAGAAAAGGATCTAGAAGAAATGAGGAAACTTCCAGACTGTGTAAGAGATTTGCAGGTTTTCGACGGGAATCCCGTGCAGTATATCTCTTGGGTTCATAATGTAGAGTCTATTCTACAGGATTACGCAATAATCAGGGAGAAACCTCTATACCGTGAAACCACATCAGGCATAATATTTTTAATGATAGTTGGGAAAGGATGAAGACATGTCTTTCATTACATTACGCGGATAAACGCGACCTAAGAACCTTAGAACATGAGTTGACAACCCTAAATCAGAAAAACTGGAGTATAGATCAGTTTTATGCTCGAGTCAATTATCAACTTTCTCTAATAATTAATAAAATCAAAGCCCAAACTCACTCTCAAGAAACTATAGACGCTTTGATAGAAAGCTACCGAAACAGGGCACTCGATGTCTTCATTAGAGGATTACGCAGCAATATTTCCAATGTGCTAATTATCCAAAAACCCCAAACGTTACCTGAGGCATATGCGTCCTGCTTGGAGATACAAAATTTAAATCTCCGGAATTATAGTATTTTTACAGGAAATACAAATAATTCAATCCCTGTAAACCACGGATACTTTAACAAACAGAAACCACAACAAAGGTTTCAACCAAGACAACTGAAAGCTCCAGAGGAGAACCGAATATATAATTCAGGCAATCAATCAATGAGTCAACCCCAGCTACAGATACCACCTCCAAGGCCTCGGCAACCCAAACCTCCAGTACCGATGGACGTTGACCCATCACTGTACTCTCGCAGAGTTAACTAAATCAACAGACCAGATAATATTCCAGTGAGGAGACCTTTTAATAACTCCTCCAATATACCGAGGAAACAACAGAAATTATACAACGTTCAACCGGAGGACGGAATCGCGGAGGATTGCGAAGAAGTAAATTTCTCTCTAGCGTTCCATATATAGAACTACGGACTAAGGATGCAAAAACGTTAATTTTTAATTGATACTGGAGCAAATAAAAAATTCATATCAGATAAAATTGCAAAAAAATATTAAACCCTTTTAAGGTATGGTCGGGCTGCAGGACCAATAGAAATTTCCCACAAAATTCGAGGACCATTTTTCAAAAGCATAGGAATCAAAAACCAATTGAATTTTTTTCTCCTACCTAATTTAAAGTCATTCGATGGCATCATCGGTGACGACACTCTTAAAGAACTCAAGGCAATAATAGATAGAGGAAACGATACCTTGCAGCTAGGTGACGTTACCCTACAAATGAAACAAAAAATTTCAAAACAACTAAATAGCATACAAATAAATTCGCACAATCGTGGTGATGCAAATTTGATACAAAAATATTCCGAACTCTTCGGACCGGTTTCGGACAGCGGAACAATCGATACGACTGTTCGAGCGGAAATAAGAACGACAACGGAGGAACCAATATATACAAAGTCTTACCCATATCCCGCAATCCTTTGCAGTGAAGTAGAAAAGCAAATAGCGGAACTATTAGGCAACGGTATCATTAGGCCATCAAAAAGTCCATACAATTCTCCATTGTGGGTCGTCCCAAAAAAATCAGGACCTTCGGGCGAGAAAAAATACAGAGTAGTAGTAGACTTTAAACGCAGTAACTGTATCGGACTCCTACCCGATACCCGATATAAATAATACTTTGGCTAGTTTAGGTGAATGTAAATATTTCACTACACTAGACCTCACATCCGGATTCCATCAAAGCAGGATGAAGGAAAGGGACATCGAGAAAACAGCTTTCTCGACGACCAACGGCAAATATGAATTTACCAGAATGCCGTTCGGTCTAAAAAATGCCCCTTCCATTTTTCAGAGAATGATTAACGACGTTCTCAAACCTTTCATAGGCAAGTCTTGCTTTGTCTATATAGTTATATTATAATGTTACATACTATTGTACTATACTTAGTTACATGATCACCCTATTCCTATATTATACCTACTCTTAATTCTAACTTAATCTTACTCTTATATTTAATTACTTATGCTAACTCTAATGTAAACCAACAACTGCTTTACATACTTTCTCACACTCTACACCCACACGCCTACTCACGCACTCAACATACACACAACATGCATTCCTACATTCATTGCTAGTTTTACTTTCTCCCATTCTCATTAAATGTAAAATATTAGTTAAGCTTTAAGCTAAGAAGAGTCTTTGTAAAATAGAGAGTGAAATAAAGTTCTTTGACAGAAGAAGACGTGTTTTACTTCATTATTGGCGCAGTCGGTCAAAAGCCTAAAAGGCACGGCAAAAAAAAAATTTTAAAATTATTAAAAGTAGAATTTGTGGCGCAATCAACAAATTAAAGTTTAAAAGAAAATATTTAAAAACCATTTCAATTACGAACTTATTCTGAACTTACTTCGCAATAAAAAATATCAAATTTTTTTTATTAAAATGCTGATTAATTCAAAATATTTATAAAAAAACAGTTTCATAAACATTTGGTACAAAAAATAAATTCATAAAAATTGGTGGCAAATAATTCTAAAAACACTAAATAATCTGAGCTTAAAAAAATATTGGTGGAAGAGTTTATTTATTGCGTATTTAAAAAAACTAAAAGAAACTATTTCAGTTCTGAACTTACTTTTTAATAAAACCATTTCAAGTTCCTATTATTGAAATGCTGGTAAATTAAAAAAATTAAAAAGAAACTGTAAAGTGAAAAAAAACGGTAAATCAAAAGCCGTTATAATTAACTAAGAGAGAAAAAAAACCACAACAACGAAATCACGAGAGTTCACCGCTTGCAATAAAATGAACAATTAGAGCGAAGGAGAACACATTTTTGTCACCGAGAATTCAAGGTCACCTTTACCCAAAGTCATCACCTTTAACAGCAGCGCTGCAGCAAATTTTGAATAGCTGAGAGTCAAGCGGGAGTGATCCGGACTTATGTATGTGTATGTTATATATATATGTACGTAATTAGCATTTAAAGCCAACAAACATAATTTTTCTAATATATTCGTAGAAACTCATTGTTTAAAAGTAAAATTGATTAATTTATATAACATTTCATTTAATTCATTTGAGCAAAGATGGATAGTTTAGACATGAATGTAAAAGTTAAGCTTATTTCCTCTAACATAAATAGCATTCCTCCATATGATGGAAACAGAGATGCATTATTAAATTTTGTACAGCGTATAGATTACATGTGCCCAATGTTAGACACTTTTACCAGAGAATGTTAATGCAATGGTAATATATAAGTTAACACCTGCAGCCCAAGGGCAGCTGTAACATTTGCAGTAAGCAAATTTATCTTAAAGCTGGCAATCAATGTTAAAAATTCACTAGCGGCCTGCCAACTTGCAGCTGCACGATGGTTTCGTATTAGAGTTTGGCAAACGTGCCAGCTCCCACGAATCTTGGGAATGAACTTATTCGAATATTGCACATCTGCTAATTCCACAAACATCATGACTAGCCAGTCAGTGACTGCGACGGTAGCGGCTGTAGGTTAGACTTTAGCATCAAGTAGTTTATAAGTTCAGTTTAGTGATTGAACTCACCGAAAAAGCCAGTGCTTGCAGTAATAAATTCTAATTCAAAAATTAACTCAAGGTCTTTAACTGTCGCCCTAAACGTGGGACCACGATAAACGTGTCAGGACATAAGGACATCCAGTTCTATCCAGAAAGAGGACATCAGGATATACCTAAAGACAACAAAATTTTCCAGATTTTGCTGTAAAATTTATTTTTAAGAAATGTAAGTAGAGTGCAAAGAGAAAAATAATAAATAATGTGTAAATTAATGTTTTAAGGAAAAAGAAGTACAAAATCTATTGCCAAGTCAAAAAATTTTTAATTGTATTTTGCTGAAATCTCTGCATAAAAGGCAGGAGATAAAAGAATAATAATAGTAACATGTTGAAAAAAAATACAAAACGAATTGTGAATCGTCGATCCTTGCACGGAAAGTCTTACTGTCGTTTTTTTGCTGAATGCTTTATGGGCAAGTGATTTGCCAGGTTTATGCGTGATTGTGAACTAGATGAATTGTAAGATAGGCTAAACAGTATAGCAATCGATAGAAGAAGGATCGGTGGTGTTTATGATCAGGCAGCTTGGCATTCAAGTGTAAATATGTCTTTGGAAGCCATCCAGCTGAAAGCGCTAATAGAGAGTGCTGTTTCCTCTGCACTCGCTGTACAGAGGGAAAATTTTGAAGAACGACTGACTACCATTAGTCAGCGTATAAATGATGTTAAGATTACTGTGCCAGAGATAGAGGCGTATAAGGAAATAGAGGTATTGCCCGGTAGACAGTGTGACGAACCCCTTGACATTGTGAAGTCCTTACCAGACTTCGATGGCAAGCAGGAGTGCTATGTTTCTTGGCGACAGGCAGCCCAGACGGCATATAAGATTTTCGAAAAACATGAAGGTAGTAGTAAACATTACCAAGCTGTTGCCATAATTAGAAATAAGGTGAAGGGACCAGCAGATATGGTGTTGGCATCATTCAATACGGTGCTGAATTTCAAGGCTATAATCAGTCGCCTTGATTTTACTTGCAGTGACAAAAGACCCATCTACCTAATTGAACAGGAGCTCTCAACCCTTCGCCAGGGAAGCCTGACACTCCTGCAGTACTACGACGAGGTTGAGAAGAAATTAACCCTTCTCACCAACAAGACAATCATGACTTACGATAAGACAATATCTGCGTCCCTCAACAAGAAATATAGGATCGACGCCTTGCGAGTGTTCATTTCGGGTACAAAAAAAACCGCTTTGCGACGTCCTGTTTTCGGCAAGACCTACCGACCTCCCATCTGCTTTAGCGTTAGCTCAGGAGGTAGAGTCAAATCACGAATAAGTACCGCATTCGCTAGCACCTACACTAGGAACTTGGAAGATAAAGCCCAAAGATTTGAATTTAGGCAACAGCATAGGGAAAAGGGTACTGGTGGAAGAGCCCCAGTCAAGGATTTTTACCCATCAAGAAGCTCTCATTTTAATAGAAGTCAGGGTTCCAATAATAAGCCTCCTCAAAATATGGAGCCAGTGCAGCCATCTGGAGCCGATTACGCTTGTTGATGAAGGCATCATAGTTATCAGCGACAATACCGCTGTGATCAAATCAAACGATGGTTCTGAGAAAACTGTTACTGGTACTTACCTTCTAACCTTTGAAGACGAGGTTCAAATCAATGGTTCTTACTTTAAGAACAAAAACGGTATACTGACAAAATTACCAGGGTCTGCGACAACAACACTTGTCAATATTACTGACCATCTAGAAATATTGAGTTTACCGTACCTAAAAAGAATTAATATGCAAAATCTAGGGTACATTGCAAGAATAGAGAGAAGAACCATCATGTGGCCAATCGCCATTCTGGTTGGCAGCTACTTTTTACTCAAACTGCGGCAGAGGAAAAACAGAAGGAGCCAAAGTCATGTTATTCAGGAGATCATTGAAAATCTTAAAAAGACCGAGGACGGCGTCCATTTAGAAGGGGAGGAGTTAACACCTGCAGCCCAAGGGCAGCTGTAACATCTGCAGTAGGCGAATCTATCTTTAAGCTGGCGATCAATGTTACAAATTCACTAGCGGCCTGCCAACATTAGCTGATTACGGCGAATCTGTAAAACGACACCAACATGCAGCTGCACGATGGTTTCGTATTACAGTTTGGCAAACGTGCCAACTCCCACGAATCGTGGGAATAAACTTATTCAAATATTGCACATCTGCTAATTCCAAGAACATCATGACTAGCCAGTCAGTGACTGCGACGGTAGCGGCTGTAGGTTAGATTTTAGCATTAAGTAGTTTATAAGTTTTAGTTTAATAATTGAACTCACCGAGAGAGCAAGTACTCGCGGTAATAAAAAGTTAATTTAAAAATTAAAAATCAACTCAAGCTCTTTAATTTATACACATAAATTCAAGAAATATAAATATACATATGTATGTTAGCATAACATAGTATACAAATCTCTCGTTAACCAAACAAACAAACAAAAATCACAGACGTTGCAGAGAGTTATGTAAGTTAACACACAATATATTTTGCCTACCGTACAAACGTACAATCACCTTTTTACAATTAACTCACTCAGCAGTAGCGCAAACCCTTAAGCGGAAGCGTTTACTGTTTCGCAATATCGTTGTCAATTCTTTTTGCAATAAAATTCTTACCAATTCAAACTTGGGAAAATAAATAATGCTTACGTAGCGTCTGGCTTGAGCAACGTCTTCCGGTAGAATTAAGTTATTCGTAGGTGTAGAGTTAAGTAAATTTTGTAAAGAATTTGAGTTTAATTTGGACAGTTAATAAAGGCGCACGCACCGCACCTAGTAAACTACCGTGTTTTTATTTTTATTAAGGTTTTCCGCGCAAGGAAACCTAACTTGTATATAAAACCAAACACTAACATTTACATTAGGAACGACCCTATAGATGAATTTATTGCAAGTATAATTACCAATAAATAAAGACAAAGTGTAATATTAAACCCATTTCCGATTTGTTTAAAGAAATTATGATTAAATTCATAAATCAAAACTATTTTTCGGTCGCAATTCCAAGAATTGCAACCGTCCCAAATTAACCAACTTCACTATCTGCTAAGAAATTTTGAATTAATAAATATTGTCAAATCGGCATTTCCGTTCCCACACGAAAATGCAATATTCACAAGTAACACAACAATTTTTTATTAAAACAGAATCAGCAATTTTATTAAACCAATGTAATTAGCAAGTAAGAAAACAGAATTGGAAAATATACCGAGTAAGCAAATGTGTACACATATGTAAGCTTTGATTGAACCTTAAGTGAAATAATAAAGTCAGGCTTGTTTCTCCCATTCGGTCAAGAAGTTGTCAAACTTCAAATTAAATTTAAATTAAACAAAATAAAAAAAATAAAATTTTTAAATAAAAATAAAAAAAATTTAGTTTTTTTAATAACAACCGCGATCCGGTAACGAAATTCGAAATATCAAATACTATTGATCGTGCATTTGCAGAAACTGCTGACGATACGTCTGGCCATAAGACACCCTTACGCAAAGCCGACGTATTGCACCTACAAGTGCAATTCCCACATTCTGAAATATTCGATCACGTTGAAGTAAACAACATCACCTGTGAGAATGGACAACGAAAGAAAGTGGTCACGTTAATATAAACAACTCCGCCTGTGGGAA
The DNA here is from genome assembly GCA_037575425.1 of Anastrepha fraterculus. NCBI lineage: Eukaryota > Metazoa > Arthropoda > Insecta > Diptera > Tephritidae > Anastrepha > Anastrepha fraterculus. The sequence continues at coordinate 51,072 of JAYXIM010012838.1, read as the reverse complement.
CGACAAAAGCAGCAGAGTATCGAGCGCCAGCGGCTACATTTAGATATGAGTAGGGTACAAATAATTATAAAGTTTAGTTTGTTAAAAAAGACAACTCAATAAAAGAGCATAGCTCCCCAAAAAATTATTTTTTTACTCTTTCCGATATTAAAGAGTTTAACTGGCGCCCGAGCAGGGACAAGCGCGAGTTACATATATTATATTACAAATAAAGTCGACGAACTTGACTTAACAAGAAAAGCAAACGCAACTATAGACAAGTTCGACGACTTCTTAAATAAGATAGGGCAAGCAAAATAAATGCTTCCATTGGCAATTGCGAAATTAGTTTAATAAACTATTCATATTGACAATTTGCGAAATTAATGCTGACAATTAATTCTACGCTGAAAGCTAAAGAGTATTAACTAACCAACAATGGAACAACAACCAAAAACGTATACCAAAGAGGACATTAAGAAGATCGCTCCTGGATACCGAGGTCGCCCAGAGAACTTTGATCCTAACAAGATCAAGACTGGACAACCAAAACAACAAAAGGTAAAGACATTACGTCCACCTACAGAGATGCCTGCTCCAACGCAACTAGAAACTGCAAAGAAGCCAACTCCACAGAAGAATTCACCCTTATGGGCGGAATCAATCTTTGGAATTGATACTTCAGTCAGGGAACTAGAGGTAAATCTCGAATTTAAGGATAGCTTCGCTAACCTTAAGAATATCGTAGCTGAAGTCTTTTCGGCTTTAGGAACCGATGACAGGTCATTGACGAAGAATCTGACCAAAGAAATGTTGATGTATTACAGCACAGCATTACTATGGCTTAGATTGATTCACATCAAAGACCAACGCGCTTACTCCCAATTGACAACAACTGAAAGAGAATTTTTGCGCACACTATCTGATGACGAGTTAAACATACCACAGCCTATATATTTGTACATTAAAGCTATTGGACATGTAAATGATAAGACGGGTAAAGAAATTTACTTGTCTGATCATACATTACCGATGACCAATGCTATGAATAAAACTGGCTACCATGCAACTCAAATCACAGAAATCATTGGTTATTCGAAGAGGTACCATGCCTCGGAGTTTGCGGTGATGTTCTTATGGCTCAAGCCTCAAGAACACAAACGAATCCGACATTTGGATTCATTCCTGCAGGTAAAATCGCAAATCGTAACTTAGCCGGGTCTTTCGGACAGGTTTCGGTTCAAAAGGAAGAGATTGTTTTAATACTAGAGTCATTTGGTATAAGCAGTTCATCATTCCAAGAGAACATAGATAACACACGAATAAACCTACAGCTAATACAATACGTAAGCGACTACTTACAAAGCTCAAAATCTTTCCGAATTGAAAAGGTAAAGATGAGCAGCCAAACAGCAGTTAGCGATGCGGTGCAATTCATCCGTACCAAACCAACTACTGAGGCAACTCGAGACACAACACCGTGGATCGAGCGCGTGATACGCCCAGCATCATCAAATGCTGAAAGTGTATATCAATTTCTAATGCATTGCGAAATAAGCCAAATTAGTTAATGCTGATAGTTAAGTTTAGTAAGAAATTGTAAAATTCACATTTATTGCATTTCCGTCCCCATTACGAAAATGCAATGTTGAATTGCCCTATGAAAGCACAAAATATAAATAGTTTTAAGCAGGCTGTTTCTCCACCTCGTCTTGATCGATTTAATTTGTTGTATTAATAAATAAACGAAAATCAAATACATACTTTAATTTTTGTATTTAAATTTTTTTAAACTAAAAATAAAACTACAATATATCCTTGAACGCGCGAATTGTGACTGAATTAGACAGAATCCCGGACGTGGTAAAATGTCTTAGGGAATTTTCCGGACGACCAGGAGAATTCAGCTCCTGGCGAAAAAGTGTAAATAGGATTTTTAAAGCCTACGAGGAGTTGAAAGACACACCTAGGTACTTTGCCATCTTGCATACCATACGGCACAAAATTATTGGCGATGCCGCCTTAGAATCTTACAGCACTCCACTGGACTGGACAAATATACGACAAAAGAGACATTGGTACCCTCGAATGCCAAACGACCATTTTAGCGCAACGACAAATTCTATCGATCACGCATTTTCAAAAACTGCTGACGATGCGTCTGGCCATAGGACACCCTTACGCAAAGCCAACGTATTGCACCTACAAGTGCAATTCCCACATTCGGAAATATTTGGTCACGTTGAATATCACCTGTGAGAACGGACAACGAAGAAGGTGGTCAGGTTGAAGTAAACAACTCCGCCCGTGGGAACAACGAGAGCAGTAAAGAAAGTCATCGAGCGGCAGCGGCTACATTTAGATATAAGTAGGGTAGAAATAAGTATTAAGTTTAGTTCGTTTTTAATGCAACTCAATAAAGGAGCATAGCTCCCCTAAAATTAATTTGTTTTTAATCTTAACACTATTAAAAAGTTTAACTTGTATATGATGACCGAACACGTCGGCATGTAAATCACAGCATCCGAAACCGAAAGTGAAGCGAACGAAAAAAATACTTCTAACCGAAAAAGTCCGCAAAAATTCGAAGTCGCAAATTAGTTCGAAACAAAATGCCATTACGCAGTCTAGTGACGGGTAACAAAAATCAATTAATTGAACGGTTGATGGACAACAACGTATCCGAAAGTATCCGATAATCAAACTGTTGTATTGCAGCGTTTAACGCCTTTAAAAAGAACTATTTCGGAGTTAGTGCTACAACAAAAACAAAATACAACGACATCAATTAATATTGTACCACCAATATCGTCTTCGCCGTTAAATGTTATTGGTAATATGGAAAATTCCGCTCCAACCGTAACGAGTACATATAGTATACCATGATGCATCCACAAGTATTACCGAATGACCTTTTTTCAATTAACTCACTCAGCAGTTGCGCAAACCCTCAAGCGGAAGCGTTTACTGTTTCACAATATCGTTTCTGTCAATTCTTTTTGGAATCACTTTTAAAATTCTTACTAGTTCAAACTTGGGAAAATAAATAATGCTTACGTAGCGTCTGGCTTGAGCAACGCCTTCCTGTAGAATTAAGTTATTCGTAGGTGTAGAATTAAGTAATTTTTGTAAAGAGTTTGGTTTAATTCGGACAGCGAATAAAAGCGGACGCACCGCACTAAGTAAATTGCCGTTTTTCTATTTTCGTTGAGGGTTTTCCGCGCAAGGAAACCTAACTTATGCAAGCACCACCGACTTTCGCGCCACCGACATTTGTGCCACCAGTGACATCCGCGCCGTATGCAACGTACCAGAATCCGTCTGTACCGTACACATTCGATTACGTTCGCGCACCTGATGCAATTGTACGCGTTATGTCCGCCTTTAAAGGCATTTATGATGTCGTGTGGTGTAACGTCAATCGCGAAATCGATAAAGACACTCTGGATGTCGAAGATGGAAGGTCTCGTCGATATTGATGCTGGTAATTTCTGGTCAATGATTTCAACTCCTATTTTAGAATCATACGCTCCCATTATGTTTATGATGAAAAATGTGGACTATTCAAAATAGCAACGTTACGAATAGTTAAACGTTTTGAACAAGAATTAGAAGTAATAATCGTATTTATAGAAGGCGAGAACATTGCTGAATGTACAGTCGATAACAAAATAAAATACACACAAAGCATTAGAGAAACCATGAGCGCGGGAGAACATTCTATTAAAGAATGTGATATATTGAAAAGACAATCGAGAGAATCAAAACGCTTTACTGGTGCGCTAATTTACGACGCTATGTTAAAAGTTACATTTCCGCGTGTATATCGTGTAGCTACCAAAAACATCGGCCTAGGAAAATTTAAGGTAGTATGCATTTCGGCCAAATCGACCCCATTCCGTTCCGCGTTACCCATATCGATCACATGGCCCCATTCATTCGCAGTAAACGTGGCAACTCGTACGTTCTCGCGGTGTCGGATGCATTTTCAAAATTTTTAATTGTGAAAGCCGTGCGCGATACCAAAACAGCACCTGTAATCAACACGCTCAACAAAATATCGAGCTACTTTGGCTTACCTAATCAAATTGTAAGCGATAGAGGTACCGCGTTTACGTCTAAAGCGTTCGAGAATTACTGCGACGAAAACGGAATACATCACACAAAAACTGCTGTACGTACCCCGCGAGTTACCTCACTCAACTATTCTACTCCAAATGAAAATACAATTGAAGTGGACTGGTCATCGTAACTCGATACCCAACCAAATAAGTGCCATTGCACTAACGCATTTCACAAGCGACACAATTAGCTTGTAAAGAAGTGAGAGCAACGACACTTATGCAAATAATTTACGAAATTTAGAATAAGCAATATTTCGTTGATTCACCAAATATTCTATTGTAGGTGAATCAACTATTAGCAATAGATATAATAAGAAACCAGAAAATATTATAAATACTAGCTGTAAGCATATCAAGATTGTATTTGAAAGTATCATTAAATCAATAAAGACGCGTTTCGACGCCACTTGATTTTTTTTTAAGCCACGACTTTCGCTTTGGCATGTTTGGCGCAGTCACCGGGAATCAATTCTGCAGAATTGATTAAAAGAACTATCGGCATCCTTAAGGACTGAAAAATAAAATTCCTGACTAAAGTCAAGAATTAGTGATTACAAGAACGTCGGTATCCCGAAGGACCGAAAAACAAAAATTTCTGAGTAAAGTCAAGAAATAGTGATAAAAGGACTACTTGAACACTGGGAGATCGCTAAACCCAGTATGATGGAGAACGTGCAGTGAACAATAAATGACAAGTGTAAACAAAAAAAATAAATAAATAATAAAAACTTGCTGGCTGAAGTGACTACATAAAAGCAACAACAGGCAATAATAGTGAACAGTCACAGTGAAATAGATCTAAGCAGATCAAAAGAAACTAAAGACGATTATATATGCTACAACACCAACCGTTATCCCCATAACAAGGGTTAACATAATATGAAAAGCATATGTATGTAAGTTAAGGCGACTGCCTGACTGCCATGCGTATCAGATTGCACATGCGCTGCAGCGTTAGTATATAACCGCCGCTGCACCGTGTGAACCGCTAGGTCAGCAATATGTTAGATTAAGAATTAGCTTAGCTTAAGCATAAGAATAAATTGTCAAGCACTCTTGGTTCTGGACGGAAGAAAAGCACAACGCATTTTTCACTTGCAGTAAAATAGGAGTAAGTATTGAAAAGGGGCCAAGTGGTTGGCCCCCAACTTTAATTTTTTGGTGCTCCCTGTAGGGAGCATCTTAACTTGTATATACACATATACATGCAAATTAACACAGTCAAAACTTAAAATTCATTTTCAATGGTCGTGGCTCGCAGTCGATAACTGGCGCCCAACATAAATTAAAACTTCAAAAAAGTGAAACGGATAAATCCTACAAGATTTTTTAAACAAAAAAGGATACAACATATTCTAGTGTTTATTGAGTAATTAATTAAGCTCAAAAAAAAAAAGAGAGTGTGAAATAAAACCTTAAAAAAACGAAAACTTTATCAATATCCTAGCTTTCAAAAAAGCGTGAAACGGATAAATCCTACAAGATTTTTAATTGGAAAGGATACAAATTTTTCCTGGTAATAAAATCCTTTAACCACAAAAAATTCGTCAGGATCAAATATCCAAGAGACCGCATTGAAGTATTGTACAACCGCCTGCAGCCGCCTACTACCGTGACACAACCTGTACCTGAGTACGGAGATAAGCCTTCGAAAACGGAAGAACCAGGACGTCCAGTGATGACCAAAGTGAAAGTGACGCTGTTCCTCGTATTATTGTAAGTTATTAAGAAATTATCTTTATACAAAAAACCACAACTAAATTATTATTAAATATATAATTATATATAAATTAATAATTAAAAATAAAAATGGAAAGTATTGAGAATGCAATAACGCAATTAACAGGCGCGCTCAATTTGCAAATCGAGCAGATGAGGGTGATGAGCAGTAGGATAGGTGAATTGGAAAATAGGATTAGCCCACCTTCGGCAAATAACCCCGTACCTATTGCGCCAGCAACAGAGGCGGAACTCAATGAAATGAGGAGGTTGCCAGACTGCGTGAAAGATCTGCAAATCTTTGACGGAAATCCGATTCAATATATTTCATGGATCTCTAGTGTAGAATCTATTTTAAAAGATTACGAGGTAGTTAAAACCAGACCCATCTTTCGTGCTATAATGCAGCATATTAGGAATAAAAAAGGAGGACCGGCGGATACAGCCCTAATCTCTTACAACATATTTAACGATGACTGGCAAAAATTAAGACCTGCCTCTCCTTACACTACGCAGACAAGCGTGATCTCAGAACTCTAGAATACGAACTAACAACATTAAGCCAGAGAAATTCTAGTGTAGACCACTTTTACGCCAGGATCAACTACCAACTCTCACTTATAATAAATAAGATTAAGGCTCAGGTACATTCAGAGGAAGCTATAAGCGCTCTGATAGATAGCTACAGGACTAGGGCACTCGATGTTTTCATTAGAGGAGTGCAAGGTGAACTTTCGAGGATATTAATAATCCAAAAGCCGGAAACATTACCTGAAGCCTATGCTTCCTGCTTAGAAATTCAAAATATGAACTTAAGAAATCATTCGATTTACCCAAAAAGTTCCGGCAATGCGAACTACAAAAAAAAAACAATTATTCCGCAATACCAAATTCATCAAACGAATTGAGCGTTCGAGAAAGGAATAAAATGTATAATTTTAAAAACCAAAATAACGCTAGGCAAACTCAACTACAAGGACCACCTCCACGGCCTACACAGCCAAAACCACCTGTCCCAATGGAGGTTGATCCATCATTGCATTCTCAAAAGGTAAATTATATAAACAGACCAAACAATGCACACGCTACGAGGTCACAGAATACCTCAAATATACCAAGGAAACAACCAAAACTGTATAATATTGAGTCAGAAGACGAAGAAATTGATGAACAAGAGAATGGCGAGGAAATAAATTTTATGATAGACGCCGATCAAGCCTTCCTTACATAAATTACCACATAAAAAACAATGGAATTTTAAAATTCCTAATTGATACTGGAGCTAACAAAAATTTCATTTGTGATAAAATTTCTGTAGGTTCCAAAAAGTTAGATAAACCATTTGCAGCCGGACAGGTACTGATAACCCACAAAGTAAGTGGTCAATTTTTCAAAAATTTGGGTATTGACTAAACTCGACTTTTTCGTATTGCCAAATTTAAAATCTTTCGATGGCATAATAGGGGACGACACCTTAAAAAATTTAGGAGCTATAATTGATAGGAAAAATAATACGCTACGATTAAATGATACCGAAATTAAATTACAAGAAAAAACGGGTAGGCAAGTAAATACCTTAACCACTGCTACTAATGATATAGAAATTATTAAACGAAAATACGCAGAAATTTTTGGTCCTGTTTCGGACAGCGGCACTATTGACACGAGTGTCCGCGCAGAAATTAAAACAACAACAGAGGAACCCGTTTACACAAAATCATACCCCTACCCAGCGAATCTTAGAGAAGAGGTGGATAAACAGATAAAAGAGTTGCTAAAGGACGGCATAATTAGGCCTTCAAAAAGTCCTTATAACTCTCCCTTATGGGTAGTGCCGAAGAAGCCAGGCCCATCTGGGGAAAAAAGGTACAGGGTGGTTATAGATTTCAAACGCTTAAATGCAGTAACCATTCCTGACACATATCCCATACCGGATATAAATAACACATTAGCAAGTTTAGGCAAATCCAAGTACTTCACCACACTAGATTTAACATCTGGATTTCACCAGATCAAAATGAAGGAAAAGGATATAAAGAAAACAGCGTTTTCAACGGGCCAATGGTAAATACGAGTTTACCAGGCTACCGTTTGGACTTAGAAACGCGCCATCAATCTTTCAAAGGATGATTAATGATGTTCTGAAACCCTTAATCGGCAAAAGCTGTTACGTCTACATTGATGATATTATCATCGTAGGGAAAGATATGGCAGAACAAATAAAAAAATTTAGAACTTGTGTTTGAATTACTTCAAAAATCAGGACTAAAAGTCAACTACGAAAAATCGAAATTCCTCAGGACAAACGTAGAATTTTTAGGGCATGTTGTCACACAGGATGGAATCCTACCCGACCCGGAAAAAATTTCCTCCATAAAGAGGATATTGCCACTCAAAAATTTGAAGGAACTAAAAAGCTTCCTAGGTTTAGCTTCTTACTACAGAAGATTTATAAGGGATTTCGCGAAAGTTGCTAAGCCCCTTACAAACCTAACAAGAGGTATTTACGCTCAAACAAAAGCAAAATTAGCTTTATCAATAAATATTAGTTTAAGCAATAAACCTCCGGCATGCGCCGATGCAAATCAATTGTCAAAAATGCTGACACAAGTAGAAATAAGCTATATTAAGGACAGATTTAGTAATTAAGCTTTGAGTTGTAAGTTGGAATTTAAAGAATAAAGGTCTTCCGACCAAGAAAACTTGTATTTTTTTTCCATCGTCCAATTTTCCGGACGATAACTTGCAACCTAATTTATTTCACTTGACAAAAACGCAACTTAATTTTAATTTTACTCCAATACATTTAATTCCAGACATGATTCCCGGAAATTATTTCGTTCTCACAACGAAAATGCAACTCAACCTAATTTATTTTAACGAATTATTTCATTTTTCATTAGAATTGCAACATAAGTTTGTTTTGTTCCCAACACCAAAAACGGAAACAAAACACACTTATGATTAGTAGGCAAAAACCGACGAAAACAACATTTTTAGTTAATAAGTAAATTGTAATTTTATAATATAAGAAAAGAAATTGAATAATAAAGGGACAGTTGTGAAAACACAGCCAAAGACAAAAGTATTAAATTTTTTTAATAAGGAAGAATCCTTAAAACATTTCTGGCGACGAGGATGGGATGTGATATTTTAATATCCATATTTTATTTAATTTAATTTTATTTAATTTTAGTGAACTCCTGTTGAATAATTTTGAAAAATAAATCTATGTGTAAAAATACACGAACTTAAATTAAAACTTTTTGAAATGAACAATTTTGGAAAAAAAAAATTAAAGTGAATAATTTTGGAAAAAAAAAATCTATGAACAAAAAAAAATTAAAGTGAATAATTTTGAAAAAAAAAATCTATGTGTAAAAATACACGAACTTAAATTAAAACTTTTTGAAATGAACAATTTTGAAAAAAAAAAATCTATGAACAAAAAAAAAATTAAGTGAATAATTTTGAAAAAAAATCTATGTGTAAAAATACACGAACTTTTTGAAACGAACAATTTTGGAAAAAAAAATCTATGAACAAAAAAAAATTAAAGTGAATAATTTTGAAAAAAAAATCTATGTGTAAAAATACACGAACTTAAATTAAAACTTTTTGAAATGAACAATTTTGGAAAAAAAAATCTATGAACAAAAAAAAATTAAAGTGAATAATTTTGAAAAAAAAAATCTATGTGTAAAAATACACGAACTTAAATTAAAACTTTTTGAAATGAACAATTTTGAAAAAAAATCTATGAACAAAAATTAAAATTTTTTCGAAGTGAATAATTTAAAAAAAAAAAAAAATCTATGTTGAACAATTCAAACAACAATCAACACCAAACGCAACAAGCAGAAGAAGACTACATCATCTACAACAATTAAAAGAAATACAAAGTAAGCTAGTAAATAATTTATTGATATACATATAGTTTATACATATACATACATATTAGGGTGGTCCAAAAATGCATGGGAAAAAATTTATATTAAAATTTTTATGCTGCCGCCCCCATAATGGTAAAGAATGAAAAATAAAAAGACCCGTATTTTTTTTTTTTTAATCAGACCATATTTAATGGTGCCGCCGTGGCTTTGAAATATCCCATGTATTTTGCATGGGAAAAAAATACTTTTTCGTAGATTTCATGTAAAAACCTGGAAAATGAATATATTTTAACCGGATACCTCAGTTTCTCTTCATAATTGGTCAGGGAATAACAACCAATTATGAAATAATTAATTTTTTTGTATTAACTATTTTTTATAGAACCCCAAAAAGCCCCCATAAAACGAAAATCTAAGAAAAAATCGAAAAACAATATTTTATATTACTTTTATGAAAATAGTTAATACAAAAAAAATTAATTATTTCATAATTGGTTGTTATTCCCTGACCAATTATGAAGAGAAACTGAGTTATCCGGTTAAAATATATTCATTTTCCAGGTTTTTACATGAAATCTACGAAAAAGTATTTTTTTCCCATGCAAAATACATGGGATATTTCAAAGCCCCGGCGGCACCATTAAATATGGTCTGATTAAAAAAAAAATACGGGTCTTTTTATTTTTCATTCTTTACTATTTTGGGGGGCGGCAGCATACAAATTTTTTTTGGACCACCCTAATACATATATAAGAAAACTTAGAACAAAAAAAAAGGGTTCAAGCAAACAAAAGAAAAATATTATTAAATATTTAATTAGAATGTGAATTTTTTGTGAAAGTGTTTTCAATCTAACGAAAGGAAAATTCGGTAAATCTCTGTAAATTTTAAATTCAGAACAAATAAATTTTACCCTTTAATAATTCTTCTTGAAAAGACCACAAAAACTTTTTATAAAAACCGTAAACGTTAAAAGAAAATAACTCCTAAAAATGGCAAATCCTCCTCAAATCCAATTAGATCCAATTAAGTATCTAAATAGCATCCCACAATTCTCCGGAAACATAAACGAACTTTCAACTTTCACGAGAGACTTTCATAGAGTGTGGTAATGAATTATCTTTAAATGAAAGAGTAGCAGACCATTATCATTTAACTGGTGAATATAGAGGCCCAGCCCATAACGATTGCAACCTCCAATACCAAGTTCCTCATTTTATTCCAATACTATTTCATAATATATCTAAATATGATTGTCATTTATTCGTGAAAGAGTTGTCATCTGTTAAGGGAGATATAAATATCATTCCTCTTAATAAGGAGTTATACATTTCAATATCAAAGAGAATATATGTTAATGATAAAGATACTATTGAACTTCGTTTTCTAGATTCATTTCGGTTTATGCCTTCTAGTTTAGACAGTTTAACTAAGAATTTAAATAATAATGATTTAGAAATAACGAAATCATTTTTCCAAAACGATCTACACTTTAATTTAATGAAACGAAAAGGTATTTTCCCATACGACTACTTAGTTTCAGAAGAACGTCTCATGGAAACACAATTACCTCTACAATCATATTTCTTCAATAAATTATCGAATGAACCATGTAGTATCAATGATTACACCCACGCTCAAAATGTTTGGAAAACATTCAATTGTTCTAATCTATTAGATTATTTACTATTATATCTGAAAGTAGACGTGCTACTCCTAAGTGACGTTTTTGAAAATTTTAGAAAATTGTGTAAAAGAATTTATCAGTTAGATCCATGTCAATATTATACATCTCCTGGATTATCTTGGGATGCAATGCTAAAACTACCCAGAATTGAACTAGAATTATTTACTGATGAAAACAAACATAATTTTATTTTGAGAGGGATTAGAGGAGGTATTGTTCAATGTTGCAAACGGCGTTCAGTTGCAAACAATAAATATTTAAGTGACTCAACTTTCGTCGTTATTAAATTATTCAACACTTTCAAATGTGGTTAAAAAAATAATTTAAACTAATAGAGAAAACCACAATAATAGATTGTACATGCTTAACAATTTTTTCCCATTTGTTCTGTTATAAAAGCTCAACTTTCGTCGTTTAAATTTATTCAAGTTAAAGTGCAAAGATGTTCGTGAACATAAAGAGCGCGGTAAAAACTTTATTCGTTGAGGCGAAATTCTTTAAAGATGATCTTTCTAGTTGGCGAAGTATCTTACAACCAGGATGTGAGAGAACGGAAGTGATTGGCGAAATCAAGGCGAAGTTCTTGGAGTTTCTCTTGACGGTTCCAGATTTTATCGGACAAGAGATCCGGATTGAATTTGCAGACCCGGAGCTGGATGATATTGATATTGGGAATATGTGCGTTCAATTCCAGGTTTTTGAAACAAAGCCTGGAAGAATATGGACGATAGGGAAGGGTGAAATGAATTTTATGAAGGGGGACATACTCTTCCCCATGGTGTATTAATCTAAAATAAATAAATAAAAAAAAAGAACATATTGTTTTTATTTTTAAAATGGTTTATTAAAAAAAAATATTGAAGCATTATTTACAATGTTTACAGCGAAGTTTTCTATAAATATTAATATAAGTGTCCATAACTTTACAGGCTTCGTCATCCAAGCGGTCTAAATATGGACAATCGCAAGTGTCTGGACCGGCCTTACAATTCGAATTCGACCAGACACAGTCTTCGTAATGATCACCGAAACGGGATGTTACTTTTTTTAAATTACTTCTATATTCAATTTTTGATTGAATATTTGAAGAGGAATTCACTAAGCAGCTTTCAAAACTGGATGATGAGCCCACCCAAACCTTAAAAAAGAAGCGAAGAAAACAAGATTTTATTCGAAAAGGACCTTCAAATAAAATACTAGGTGAAGCTTCTTCCCAAACAGCTACAACAAAAATTGAAAATAATTGTATTGATATTTGTCAACCGACATATACAAGTTAACACAGTCAATATTCTCTGTTCATAAAAATTCAGAAACAGCTAAATCACATTTGTGCGAACGAAAGTGATCGCGACAAAATGTGAAGAACCTTACTTACCAATTCCATTTGCAATTTGATGATTAGCCAATATTTACTTACATGCAATATTTAGCGGAAGCAATCGCAACGGAATATAAGCCGCCGCGACTTCCAACAATAACAATAATAATTATAAAATATTGAATTGCACCACTAACAATTTAGCAAGTAAGCAATTTCATTGTAAATTGTAGCAAAATAAGAATTTAGTAAGTAAGCAAATTGTATTAGCAAGTAAGCAATTTTGTACTATATAAGACATTATCAAACAAAGCAAGCAGGTTCAGTTGAAACTTAAAATCATTTTTACGAGTCGTGGCCTGCAGTCGATAACTTCCATGATAAAATGTATGAATATATTCCACTTTCAAATGTGGTTAAAAAAATAATTTAAACTAATAGAGAAAACCACAATAATAGATTGTACATGCTTAACAATTTTTTCCCATTTGTTCTGTTATAAAAGCTCAACTTTCGTCGTTATTAAATTATTCAAGTTAAAGTGCAAAGATGTTCGTGAACATAAAGAGCGCGGTAAAAACTTTGTTCGTTGAGGCGAAATTCTTTAAAGAAGATCTTTCTAGTTGGCGAAGTATCTTACTATCAAGATGTGAGAGAACGGAAGTGATTGGCGAAATCAAGGCGAAGTTCTTGGAGTTTCTCTTGACGGTTCGAGATTTTATCGGACAAGAGATCCGGATTGAATTTGCAGACCCGGAGCTGGATGATATTGATATTGGGAATATGTGCGTTCAATTCCAGGTTTTTGAAACAAAGCCTGGAAGAATATGGACGATAGGGAAGGGTGAAATGAATTTTATGAAGGGGGACATACTCTTATCCATGGTGTATTAATCTAAAAAATAAAAAAAGAACATATTGTTTTTATTTTTAAAAGGGTTTATTAAAAAAAAAATATTAAAGCATTATTTACCATGTTTACCATTATTTACGAAGTTTTCTATAAATATTAATATAAGTGTCCATAACTTTACAGGCTTCGTCATCCAAGCGGTCTAAATATGGACAATCGCAAGTGTCTGGACCGGCCTTACAATTCGAATTCGACCAGACACAGTCTTCGTAATGATCACCGAAACGGGATGTTACTTTTTTTAAATTACTTCTATATTCAATTTTTGATTGAATATTTGAAGAGGAATTCACTAAGCAGCTTTCAAAACTGGATGGTGAGCCCACCCAAACCTTAAAAAAGAAGCGAAGAAAACAAGATTTTACTCGAAAAGGACCTTCAAATAAAATACTAAGTGAAGCTTCTTCCCAAACAGCTACAACAAAAATTGAAAATAATTGTATTGATATTTGTCAACCGACATATACATCTCCATCTCTTCCTAAAACTGATGTAATAGACACAAAAGGTTTATTAAAAATTGGAAAAGTTTGTTTAAATGGAGAGGGGAAAAGAGTTCCCTCATTTGAAGTTAGTTTTAAAAATGAAGGGGATGTAAGTTAAATTAAACGTTGAAAACATGTCATGTATCATATTGTGAACATATCACAAAGTTGCGTCTCACGGGTAAACGACACCACACGCGCAAGACTAAAGCGCTGACCGTGCATTTCCCAAACTTACGAATTTTCCCAGCACATGCTGATGCAACGTGACCTGGCCAAATTCTAGTTTTAAGTGAACAATAAACAGAAAAGACGTGGACTCCTGTCCACGCGATAATTTTTAAAAACTCAAATAAATAAATGAAAATTTAACTGGCGCCCGAGCAGGGACCGGTTTAAATTCCGCGAGAAGTATTAAAACCGAAAATTAACACGAGTGAAAAGCTAGTAGTATACCGCGACGTTAAATCGAAAATTTACACGCAAAAAAAACTAATAGTGACACGTTTAATTGGGTGAAGTACACACACGTTGATTACTGCCAGCCACCTAAAGAAAAATTAGCTGCAGTGCCGCCATCATAAACAAAAAGCGGAACCGGTCAGGTGCAGGAAACGAGGCCCCCCAGTAGCGCGAGCAAAAAGGAACTACTGAGTACTAGCCGCCTGTCACCAAGGATATCACCTAGGATGGCACCAAGGATCCTGTTTATTACGTAAGAATAGTTATTAAGTATTACAAGATATTTAAAAGAAGTGGAAAAAATAAAACTGCTTGTACAGCCAATAGTAAAGTAAAGTATTTCAAAATAGGAAAAATATTAGAAACAAATATTTAAAAGAAAGGAAAAGTGTTAAACAATTAAGAAAAATTTTTATTAAAAAAGATGAAAAATAATTAAATTGACCTTTTTGAAAAAGGAGTTACAGTGATTAAGTGAGAAAAATAAAATTTTATTAAATGGATTAACTTAACCTTTGAAATTAAGTTTTAAGAATAAAGAAATTAATCGAATTAATAGTGATTGTGGGAAATCCTAGTATTAGGAAAGTTTTTAAATAAAATAAGGATACGAATAATAAAGCTATAACAGATTGTAAAACCATAACAAAATATAACAAAGTTGAGGCACTTAAGAGATCCTCAAACTTATAACATAACCCTAATTCCGCGAATCCTTATAAGGACCCTCCGGAGTATAAAGGGCCCTCTTCCCAGAAGAGGTTACATAAATATCAAATAATAACAAATAAGGAATAAAAATAAAACCTATTGAATAATTTCTAGGATTTAAAACAAGCTAAGCAAATTTTTAAATAATCAAGAAAAATTTTATATAGGGAAAAATAATAAAAAATAAAAATTTAAAAATGATTAGACCAAGCATCCTTGGAAACCCATCTTCCCAAACACCCCCTCCATCTGCTTCTAATCCGGACAGACCAGCTTCGAGCGGCAATCCTGAGTTAGAGCAATTAATCACCTCCATTGTGACTAGGGCAATTAGGGAAGAAGGACGACTAAACCCAAATTCTGAATTAACAAATGCCACGGACGAGACGATAAGACCAGAACATCGCGGACAACTTTCCGACTTAGATAAAATACCGGACACAGTCCGTAGCCTGCGAGAATTTAATGGGAATCCAGGAGAATTCAGCTCCTGGAAGAAAAGTGTAGACAGGGTTTTGAAAATCTACGAATCCCTTAGAGGTACCCCAAAATACTACGGAATCCTGTCCGTTGTGCGTAACAAAATTGTTGGTAATGCCGACATCGCATTGGAGTCGTACAGCACTCCCCTAGACTAGAAGGCAATATCCAGATGCCTTACTGATGCCTTACTCTACACTATGCCGACAAAAGAGATATCACAACTCTTGAATGTCAGCTGACGTCCCTAATTCAAGGAAACGGGACTATACAAGAATTTTACCAAAACGTTTACATTCACTTATCCCTCATTCTCAATAAGTTGAGTAGCCTCGAAATGAGCCAAGAATCCTTGACACTGCTGACGCAGACTTACAGGCATAAAGCCTTAGATACTTTTATACGAGAACTCAAAGGAGACCTCCCTAGACTCCTGGGAATGAAAGAACCCGAGGATCTTCCTCAGGCACTACACTTGTGTCTTAAATTGGAAAACCAAGTTGCTCGCAGCAGCTACGTATTCACTCAACCAAGCGCCATGCGAAGGTTTAATGTAAACCCACCACCACTTCCACCAAGGAGACACCTTAGCAAACCCCAGCCATTCTTCCCACAACTTGCATACATTCCAGGACCACGTGCACAGCCACAATACCAACAACCTCCTCAATATTACCAACAACCACCCAGAAACTATCAACAGACTCCCCAACAAAACCGAATTTTTCAACAACCTTGGCAAAACAACCGTCAAGCGCAGCCATTCGGACCAGTTGCTCCGGAGCCACAACCCCGTCCAGAGCCAATGGACATCGACCGTTCTATTCATAGTAGGAACATTAACTACATGAATAAACCTACTTTTAACAGACCAACTGAGAAAAGACCGTCAAACTTTTCTCACCAGATACCATCAAAGCAGCAAAGAAACTTCCACATCGAAGCAGGTGTAGAGGAAGCGATATGTGTACAAGATGATAGAAAATACGAAACAGAATATACTTCAGACTTTGACGAATACCATATGACGGACACATCATACGACCAACAACCTCAGGAATATTTTGAAGACCGTGAAGACTATATTGACGTAAATTTTTTAGGATGAAGAGTTCTTCGTTACCTTACATCGATTTTAAAACGAAGAACGGCGATTTTTTTTAAATTTTAATTGACACGGGATCATGTAAAAATTATATCCAACCGCAGCTCGTAGCAACCCAGTAAACAAAATCGACGTTAGAACCGAACATATGACACCTTCCCAGAAGCTTAAAATACACTACAACAGTAATAGGTGAGATACGAACTTCTTCAGACACCCCTGTATATACAAAATACTATCCGTATCCCGTAGGAATGAGAGAATTTGTCAGCAATGAAATTCAAACACTATTAGAAGATGGTATAATAAGGCCATCGCGTTCCCCATATAATTCACCTGTATGGGTAGTTCCAAAGAAATTAGACGCATCCGGTCAAAAAAAATTTAGACTCGTAATTGACTATAGAAAATTAAACCACGTAACTATTACTGACAGATACCCAATACCAGAAATCAACGAAATTATTGCGCAATTGGGAAATAATAAATATTTCTCTGTATTAGATCTCAAAAGCGGATTCCATCAAATTCCTTTAAAAAAATCCGATATCGAGAAAACAGCCTTTTCTGTCAATAATGGCAAATATGAGTTTACACGACTCCCGTTCGGGCTGAAAAATGCGCCCTCCATTTTCCAGCGAGCCTTCAAATTCTTGTTCACTTCCAATCCTTGCCTTTATTTCCACATTTTTTTCATCAATTGGAAGACTTATATGTGTACGGTTGGTCATTTTTCTAATCAATTAACAAAAAAAAAAAAACAAAAAAAAAAAATGCACACTGTGGGGGGCTATTATTAAAGGCTACTGCTTGTGAACGATGAACTAAGTGAGTGTTAGGTTTTTATACATTTTCATATTAAGTTATCAAAAAATAGATGAGTAGTTTAAAACCAAAACCACATAATATTTGTTAATGTAGTTTTCATACAATACCCATATTTGTTATCAAAGAAAAATACTTCCCACACTTATATGCATATAGGAATGTACAATATATTAATGTGGTTTTCACCATTCCCGCACTCATATACATAGAGGAATGTACAATCTTTTAAATGTGGCTTTCATACAATTCCCACACTCATATACAAAGAGAAATGAACAATCTATTGGTTTTAAAAGGCATATTTATATAAAACCACATAATATTTGTTCTCAGGGAAAAATTTAGTATGAATTTAAACTTCATATTTATATATATATTTACATATATACACATAATCGCAAAAATAGTTGAGTCATTTTAAAAGAAAAAAAAAAACAAATAATAGTTGTTATAAACTTGTTTTGTTTTGTTTTGCACAACACAAACAAACGCACACACACACGAACACACACGCGGGCATGGAGGTCGCGCTCCCCTGAGATCGGGCGACTAAGCTGGGCTCTAAGCTACCGCGGGGGTCGGCAGGTTGCGGATAGCCGGACGGCCTGTAGTAGCAGGTCAGTTGCGAATAAGTTCTAACAAATAAGCAGCCCCCGACAATGAGCGGCAGAAACGGAGGAAGCGGTCTAAAAGCTAGCTAATCCGAAGAAGTTCCTGTGACAAAGGCGAAACGACACCGCCTTTAATAAAAATAAGTGTCCCCCTCACCATGCAAAGGCATGGTGAAAATACAAAAAACCAGAAGCGACTGACTCATATTGGGCGGCTTCCTGGTCAGCGTCTGCCCTCCATGTTAGGGGCGGCTGTTAATTTAATACGATCTACATTAAGACCGAGCCCAGTAAGGTCTTAATCATGGAATACTGGAATACGTTAGGACATATCGCCACGAGCTGACGACTGTATTATTCTGTTTCCCTAGTAAGCGGAGTGATATCTAGCTGAAACGGCATTCAGGCTAATAATCCAGTTGCCCCCGCCCCGTTAAAATGATGGCAAGTCTCTAAGAACGCTCCATATTCTGTCGGCATTAAATGTCGGCGTAGGTTTAGATGTAACATTCCTAGTTAACACTGATTCGGCTCTGAACTTAAGCTCTCATAAGGAGCTTTTGTCAACCCTCGCATGGCCTCCCTGCTCGCAAAGATAACCATGGAATCATTTACAAGTGACTACGCATCAGGATATGGATAACGACTTATGAGTTGGGGCCCAATAAACTAGAAATGAATTCAAACCAAGCCAAAAAACAAACCACGGAAGGAAGTGAAGTTTCAAAAAAAAATAGCTTCAGAGGTACCAACAACTATTGCAGGTGGCAATAACGGCAGCGGCGAAATGCTCAAAAACCCGTTCCAAAGGAACTCAATGTTGGCATATTCACCACCAGGCACGGAAAGAACCAGGTCGGCATCACCGTGCATGCAGCACTTTGGCTTCACGAAAGCGATGACGGCCGAAGAAATATATCGAGCCATCGGCGATAAAGTCAAAGAACTCGCCGAAATAATGGAGCTTCCGAAGAGGAACATAAACCAGCCAATGCGAGATTTGGTCACGTACATAACGGGCCTGCACAAAAAACTGGAGGGATCTATCCTTACGCCGGAAAACCTGGCGTTAAGAGGGGCACATAGGGAACCATCTACTGTCAAAGAGGGATGTACCCAAACTTCGCTCCTTATAAAGCGTATAGAATCTACGCCAAAAAGGGCAATCGACAACGCCGCTGCAAGGAAAAGTCCTGCCAAAAGAAATAAAAATAATCGAGTCGATGCTTTGAGAAATACGCCAGTTAGAATGACAGAACACGTGCAAACCGAAAAATCGGAGATGGTTAAATACAGTCGAACTTCTCTACAGTGAACTTCCATATAATGAAGCTCTCTTTATAATGAACTGGTTTCGAAGACACTGCTTTTTCGTTCTACTTTCGGTGTATTTTTGTCTCCTTATAATGAATTTCTATATAGTGAAGTTTTCTATATAATGAACAAATTTTACAGCTGGAAATTCAAGCGTCCTAAGTTTTTGTCTCCATATAGTGAATTTTTTCAAAAGTTTTCTGTTGCAAAAAATTACAGTTAGATGTGGACAAACTGTAATGAGGGGAATCTCAAAATTAAAACAGAAAGAGCTGAGCTATTACAGTTTTATTCAGTGATTGAAGTTAAAATGACGCATCGAAGCAGCTTTTCGCTTGAAAAAAAGTTATTAATGATTCACAAAGTTAATGAAGGAAAGAAAAAAAAAAGATATTGCCAATGAATTCGGAGTTCTTCCCAGCACTTTATCAAATATTTTAAAAAATAAGGAAGTGATTTTAAAAAATGCGGAGGATTTGGCAGTAAATACCAAACGCAAAAGACTTCGACCTTGCCATTTTGAGGATATTGGCGAAGCAATGCTGAAATGGTTACTCGTTGCACGTGGTAAGAATCTCCCTTTATCTGGAAGCAAAAGGCCAAAGATTTTGCGGAAGCACTAGGACACCACGAATTTGAGGCAAGTACAGGTTGGTTAGACAAGTTCAAAAGTCGGCATGACGTTATTCAAAAGACATTATGTGGGGAAAGTGCTGACGCCAACATAGAAAACCGTGATGAATGGGTAACGAACGTCTTACCGAAATTAATTGAAAATTACAACATTAACGACATTTTTAATGCCGACGAGACTGCTTTGTTTTTCAAATGCTTGCCAACTAAAACACTGGCATTCAAAAATAAAAAATGCTTTGGTGGGAAGCAAAGCAAGGAGAGAATAACTGTCCTGGTGGGAAGCAATATGACTGGATCAGAAAAGCTAAAATTGCTGGTAATTGGAAAGGCCAAAAATCCGAGGAGCTTCAAGGGAATAAAATCTTTAGGTGTCGATTATGAGTTTAACAAAAAAGCATGGATGACCAGTGAGATTTTTACGAAATGGATTGTAAAACTCGACAAAAAATTTTGTGATCAAAACAGAAAGGTGTTGTTTTTTGTTGATAACTGCACTGCCCACCCTAAAGATGTAAGAGACAAGTTGAGAAACATTAATCTCGCTTATTTTCCTCCCAACATGACTTCGTTACTGCAACCAATGGACCAAGGCATTATCTACAACATGAAACAACATTACAGAAAACGAATTTTAACGAATATATTGACTCAAGTGGATGAGGGAAATTCTGTTATGGCCATAGACTTGCTGCAAGCAGTTCGAAATCTTAGCAATGTATGGAGTGTCTATGTTAAACCAGAAACAATTGCTAACTGTTTTAAAAAGGCTGGATTTTCAAAAGATGCTATGCAGATTCCATTTGAGCATTGGGTTGAAGAGGACCTTCTTTCAATATCGGATTTGGCTGCTTTGCAGTCTTCATTTAAAAAAGTAGCAAATATCGAAGCATCGTTTGATGACTACGTAAATGTTGATAATGGTGTGCAGACTTGGGACAACCCATCCGAAGAAGATATTCTCAACAGCATTTTTGAAAGTCGCGGAGTTCCAGCTGAACCTGGTAAGCATTTATCTTTTTATAGTCAAACAAAAATTTAATATAGTATGTAAATATTATTTCAGATAACGATGAACACGATTTGACCGTTGAAGAATTGGCAGAAACTGAGGAGGCATTACCTACGTTGATACAAGCTGCTTCGTCCATTAGCGTAATTAGAACCTTTGTGGAAATGAGGAGTGACGTGCCGATTAATGTTTTCAACTCTCTACATGATTTGGAAGCTTTTATTGAAAATGAAAAATGGAAGTCTGTAATTCAAACCAAACTCACTGATTATTTTAAATAAAATTACATAAAAAATCAATGTTTCTTTATAATGAAGTTTCTATATAGTGAAGTGATTTTCAGGTCCCGTGCGAATTCACTATATGGAAGTTCGACTGTACAAGAAAACCCGGAAGGATTTAACACAAGCTACACCCAAATCAGATAAAAAGGCAGAAAGGAACGATGTAAGAAGAAGAAACCGAAAACGGCAGAGGCCATCGCGGAAGGACGCGATAGTATTAAAAAGCGTTGGCAGCATATCATATGCGGAAATTCTGAAGCGGGTTAAGTCAGAGCCAAACCTAAAGGAGCTGAATAATGATATACAAGGGGTCAAAAAAACTGCCAAAGGGGAGTTACTTTTGGTGCTGGCAAAACCATCTGACCCAAACACCCTGAAAATCCATAAAGCTGTTAAGGCGGCTTTAGGAGAAGCGGTAGAAGTCAGGGCTGTAACTGAGCTGCGGCAAGTGGAAATCCGAGACCTTGATGAAATCACCACAAAAGAAGAAGTACATGAGGTGATAACAGAACACTTAAAGGAACTTGACGTACCTGCCTCAGCGATTCTGGGTCTACGAAAAGAGTTGTAGTCGCGTCTTAATTAGTAAACATTTGCTATAATCATTGAAATACTCGTTAGTATATGATACTGATGTCAACATTCAAGTATGCAAAACATACTTGAGTGAAACCAGATATGGAAAGGAAAACAAAGTAAATTAAATAGAAATAATTGCAACTATGTTGCAACTCAAAATAAAACTAAATTATTCGGACGGTGCTGAGTAGGATATTAAACATACATATTTACGATCTAAATATGTACGTTCTTAGGGTAGATTTAAGATTTAAGAAATAAGAAGGGCAATTGTTGCCTAGCATTGAGGAAGACCCATCATGGTCGCTTAACCTGTTATAGGAATAAATTTATTAAAAATTATTTAACTATTGTTTATTACTTAACACCGGATAACTTTGTTTATTACTTAATCAAAACAGCCAACAACAAAATTACAGAAACTTTAATCAGAACAATGCACAGCAAAATAACCAAATTATACAACAAAACTATAGGAATTTTAATCAGAACAATGTACAACAGAACAATCAGCAATTTTCCAATAACCAAAATAATAGGAACCAACAACAGAACTACAGAAATAACAACTCAGGGCAATTTAGGCAAAATAATACACAGCCAAAAGTATTTTATTTACGTTCCCTAAACTTAGAGGAACGTATTTATGTAAATTTAGTTTTCAGTTTTTGAATTAACTTCAAATAAACCGGGCATACTGCCTAGCCAAAATACGCAAAAAAGTATTTTATTTACGTTCCCTAAACTTAGAGGAACGTATTTTACATATTTACGATCTAAATATGTATATTCTTAGGGTATATTTAAGACTTAAAAAATAAGTAAAGGCAGTCGTGGCCGAGCAGGGAGGACGACTGGCCATAGTCGTTTGACATTCCAAATAATAATTAAAAAAAAAAAAAATATTTAATTAATGTATATTATTTAACCCAGGTTAATAGTACCACCTGTTCACATAAGAAGTGAAAACATAACTGGCGCAGTCGGGAAACGGATCTAAAGAAACATAGTGTCATGGCCGCAGATGTCAGCTTGAATATGTAATTTTAGTGGCTTGGCTGCTGGAAATCTGAATCCAATGCTCATGTCCAAAAATACAAATAGGCAGTCAGGAAATTTTAATCCTCGACCTGTTTATAATCAGGTTAATAATAATAGTAGACAGAATGCGAATTTTAGGCATAATAACGGCAACAATTCGAAAGCCAATAATTCAGACAGATATAGCAGCCGTTCGCAAAATAGCGCTGCTCAAAACACATATAATCAAAATAATTATGTTGCACCAAATTTATCACAACAATATAATAGACAGGGTAATTCGCAACAGGCAAATGGCCGTCCTGTATATGAACAAGGCCAATATTATAGGCAAGGTAGCCAACAATCAAGCAATCGACCACAAAACATTGCAAATCGACATAATACATCTCAGCAGACAAGGCGTTCAAATGGGCCTCAACCCATGGACGACGATGCTGCGAGTCAAGGAGAAGCTGCAAACACAAACGAAGAGTTTTTTACAAACTAGCCTCGGGTGGTCAAAATAAAATTTTAATAATATTGACGTTATTCAATAAAAAATTGTTAACTTTGCTAAATGAAATTGAGGCATTGGAGGCAAAAATAAGAACGATTCGACCCCAAAAGAGCGGTAGGTACAGGAGAGGATTAGTGAACGATCTAAATATGTATGTTCTTAGGGTGTATTTAAGACTTAAAAAATAAGTAAAGGCGGTTGTGGCCGAGCAGCGAGGACAACTGGTCATAGTCGCTTGACATTCCAAATAATAAATTTAAAAAAAAGTATTTAATTAATGTCTATTATTTAACCCCGGTTAACAATACCGCAACCAAATGTTCACATAAGAAGTGAAAAACATAACTCGCGTGAACTGCTCGGGTCAGCGTATTCCCACGCCTCATGAATCCAAGCTTACCTGCGAATGCTACAACAACAACGTAAGCGAAACCTGAACCAACAATGCCAGCGGGAATGCTACAACAACAATGTAAGGGCAACCTGAAACAACAATGCCAGCGGAAACGCCCACAATAACAACATCAGCGCGAGCTACCCCAACAGCAACACCGTCGCCGAATTGTGCCAAGAATAGGGACATATAAGTAGGTGAAACTATTTTTATATTTTAGTCGTTGTTCGCAGCAGCACTAATTGGTATTTTCGATATTCGCATCACTAAATGGCGTGATCATAACTACAACTGTAATTCTCTCAATGTACTAAAATTCTTCGTATTTCCTTCTTATTTCATTCTTATATACATATATACGAATATATACCAACATACATACATAAGTGTAGCATAAATTTATATTGTGACAACTTAAAAATTCACTTCTACTGCGATCGTGAAACAATAAAGTTGTTTATCATTTTAGCGCTTATTTTTTATTTGAAATTAATTGCATACATAGGTGGTGCAAAACAGCTTCTCCTCGAAACAGTCGTAATTACCTCTTTAATAAACCAACAGCGCATAGCGCTTAAAAAAATAACTTGGTGTTTTCAATGAGCGCATAGTGCTCCATAACCAGAAACTATAATTTACATTTCCATTAATGGACATTGCAAGTAATTTTTTATCCAAACCATTTTATTTGGATCTGATAAAATACTGTAACGTCAAAACGATTGTTGAAAAATTTCTTCTTTCCGACGCAGAAGAAGAAAAATAGAAAAAAAGTGAGAATTCGGAGTCTGACACGTTGACCGTTTTTGGCGACGGAGGTTTCACTTGCACCGAAAAAATTATCTGGCAGCAAACAAATTGTTGAATTTGCATCGTTCGTTGGTGCATGCACTTTTAACGAAGGCACAGATGCTTTTCTCACCTTTCTGTCAGATATGAATGTCAGCGTCGGCCCAAGCGCAAGTTATGTATTTATATAAAACCAAGCACTAACACTTACATTAGGAACGACCCTATAGATGAATTTATTGCAAATATAATTAACAATAAATAAAGACAAAGTGTAATATTAAACCCATTTCCGATTTGTTTAAAGAAATTATGATTAAATTCATAAATCAAAACTATTTTTCGGTCGCAATTCCAAGAATTGCAACCGTCCCAAATTAACTAACTTCACTGTCTGCTAAGAAAGCAATTTGAAATAAATATTGTCAAATCGGAATTACCGTTCCCACACGAAAATGCAATATTCACAAGTAACAGAACAATTTTTTATTAAAACAGATTTGTTTAGCCAAAACAATTTTATTAAAGCAATGTAATTAACAAGTAAGAAAACAGAATTGTAAAATATACCGAGTAAGCAAATATGTACATGTCGGTGGAAGAAAATAATTTTGCAAAAGTTGTTATAATAACCCTGTATATGCATTTTTGTGAAACTACTGTGAATAGTAAAGCATATGCATCTTATGTTATATGACGAACTACTGTATACACAAAATACTGGGTTAAATAAATTTTTCTACGAACGAAGTAATCTATCATCACATTCTTTTATACACCTTATAGTGTAAGAGCGAGGTAAATGCATGTTCTTTTACTGAGTGTGCTACTGTGCGTTATGATGTCAGCAATAAGTTTTGAAAAGGTAAGAAAGAGACAAGGATGAAAACGAAGCTTTGTCTTGCGAATATTCTAGAAAAAGATTGACGAGAAGCTTTGGTGGCTTCATAGGTTTTGTATCATTGATTGGAAAAACTTGAGATTGACTGGTCGCACAGTTGTTCACTTAGCTGTTACTCTCATATTGAAATACAATTTAAAAGAATGGAGAAGGGTATCGAAACTGATGCATCTACAAATGAAGCTAGAAATTTAGCGTCGACATACACATATGTAAGTCTTGTTTCTCCCATTCGGTCAAAAAGGTGTCAAACTTCAAATTAAATTTAAATAAAATAAAATAAATAAAATGTATGAATAAAAAAAAACAAATTTAGTTTTTTTAATAACAACCGCGATCCGGTAACGAAATTGGCGCAGTCGGTAGGATCCTTAAAAAAAATAATAAGGATCCAGTGATACGAATCGAAAAGTGATAAAGCTCCGAGTATCCTGCTAAGAATAGGGCCAGAGAAAAGTTTTGAGAAAAAAAAAGAAACAAAATTTTTACAAATCACTATAACGATAAACTTAATTTAGTTGACATTGAAAAAAACAATATCAGTGGACACAATTAAGACATTGAAAAATAAAAATCAGCAGACACCAATAAATAAAAGGCAAGCTGTATTCAAAAAGGCAACAAGCATGCGACCAACAAAGAAGAATGGAGGAACATACTCACATCGCGTCTGTGAACGTGGCCGAAGAATTGGCCAGAAAAGACCAACAACTGGAACAATTACGCCAAGCGTATATGAATTTGCAACAACAAAATAACCAATTACAACAACAACGAAATGAGGGACAACATTTTTAAGATGGTAAATCATCTGCCAACCTTTACTGGAACAGGGGAGGTGACTATAAATAGCTTCTTTAGCAGCATCGAGTATTTGCTTTCGACAATTTCGGACGAAAATCTTAAAAAAGAAGTGGTCCGAATAATATTTTATAAAGTTATCCAAGGACAAGCCAAGGACGTCCTGATCAATATACCTACACCAGACAACTGTAATGTAATAAAGGAGACACTAAAATTAAGGTACCGACCCAACGTGGAACCACACCATCTATATAAAATAATAGCCAACCTAAAGATCCACTCGGTAAGTGAACTTATAATAGAGTTACAAAACATTAAGTATAAGTCAGACGAATTAATCATATATTACCAAGACGATCATTACATTGACTTATCGAACATAGATAGCCTTTTAGTCAATACCGTGAAGGAATTGACGCAAGGTGTATTGTTGGACAAAATTTATGAGGTGGACAATATTAATGACATACTTAGAATTTTGACGTGAATATGAACCAAAGCTACAAGAATAAACATAATAATTATACACAAGAACGTATAGAAAACTACAATCGTAATAATTATAATAATAATAATAGGAATAATATAACTGGAATAATCGGAACAAACAATTTAATAATTCAGGACGCTATAGAGTTCCACAAACTAATAATAATAACAATTATAATAATAACAATTATAATAAAACGTCAGGAAAATTCCAAAGGTTTAACCAAGCAGGAAAACCTAGGCCCCACGAAAGTCAAAATCGTTGGAATCAGACCAGGCAAACTCAATATGAACCTATGGAAATAGGCAATATTCAATTTAATAAGCAAGTGAATGAAATAAATAATAATAATCAAGTAAATACTAATAATCAGAGAACCGCCCAGTTAGGAAACCCTAGAATTGATGTCAGCCAATATCGCTTGACGCAACCTAGGCAAGAACGAAACGGATTCTTTGAAGGTAATAATCAAGAATATGATCAATTGGCAGGACACTCGGAACCATACCCATGTTATAGCAACGTGGCTCAAACCCGACAAAGCCAGGATCAGTTTTTTCAAAACGACCTCAGATTTTTTACCCATCATAAACATTAAAATAAGAGGAAAAATATATGACGCATTAATAGACACAGGGGCGAGTATTAGTTTAATAGACAGTAACGTTAAAGATTTTAGAAAAAATTTATTAAAGGAACCAATAAAGTTTAGTACCATTAACAAAAAAGATTTTATTAGACATGAAGTTGTGACGGATACACCCGACGAATTTAATATATCCCATTATGCGAAGATTAGATGGAAAGTAGCTGAATTAAAGGGACGAAGATATAAATTTATAATAGGAATCGACTTGTTAAATTGTTTTAAAACAAAGGTAAATTTGGAAGCCGGATATATCTCATTTAATGATAAAGTAACAAATTTTTTTAATAAACCGCAATACTTCACCACTCTGTATTTAGCGAAGGGCTATCACCAGATTTTGGTCAGGGAACAAGATAAAGAGAAGACCGCATTTGTGACACCACATGGATTATATGAATTCGTAAGGATGCCCTTCGGTTTAAAAAACGCCCCAGCGACGTTCCAAAGGCTGATGAATGAGACCCTAAGAGAATTCATAAACAAAAACGTATACCAAAGAGGACATTAAGAAAATCGCTCCTGGATACCGAGGTCGTCCAGAGAACTTTGATCCTAACAAGATCAAGACTGGACAACCAAAACAACAAAAGGTAAAGGCATTACGTCCACCTAGAGATGCCTGTTCCAACGCATCTAGAAACTGCAAAGAAGCCAACTCCACAGAAGAATTCACCCTTATGGGCGGAATCAATCTTTGGAATTGATACTTCAGTCAGGGAACTAGAGGTAAATCTCGAATTTAAGGATAGCTTCGCTAACCTTAAGAATATCGTCGCTGAAGTCTTTTCGGCTTTAGGAACCGATGATAGGTCATTGACGAAGAATCTCACCAAAGAAATGTTGATGTATTACAGCACAGCATTACTATGGCTTAGATTGATTCACATCAAAGACCAACGCGCTTACTCCCAATTGACAACAACTGAAAGAGAATTTTTGCGCACACTATCTGATGACGAGTTAAACATACCACAGCCTATATATTTGTACATTAAAGCTATTGGACATGTAAATGATAAGACGGGTAAAGAAATTTACTTGGCTGATCATACATTACCGATGACCAATGCTATGAATAAAACTGGCTACCATGCAACTCAAATCACAGGTAGAAATCATTGCTTATTCGAAGAGGTACCAAGCCTCGGAGTTTGCGGTGATATTCTTATGGCTCAAGCCTCAAGAACACAAACGAATCCGACATTTGGATTCATTCCTGCAGGTAAAATCGCAAATCGTAACTTAGCCGGGTATTTCGGACAGGTTTCGGTTCAAAAGGAAGAGATTGTTTTAATACTAGAGTCATTTGGTATAAGCAGTTCATCATTCCAAGAGAACATAGATAACACACGAATAAACCTAAAGCTAATACAATACGTAAGCGACTACTTACAGAGCTCAAAATCTTTCCGAATTGAAAAGGTAAAGATGAGCAGCCAAACAGCAGCTGGCGATGCGGTGCAATTCATCCGTACCAAACCAACTACTGAGGCAACTCGAGACACAACACCGTGGATCGAGCGCGTGATACGCCCAGCATAATCAAATGCTGAAAGTGTATATCAATTTCCAATGCATTGCGAAATAAGCAAAATTAGTTAATGCTGATAGTTAAGTTTAGTAAGAAATTGTAAAATTCACATTTATTGCATTTCCGTCCCCATTACGAAAATGCAATGTTGAATTGCCCTATAAAGCACAAAATATAAATAGTTTTAAGCAGTCTGTTTCTCCACCTCGTCTTGATCGATATAATTTGTTGTATTAATTAATAAACGAAAATCAAATACATATTTTAATTTTTGTATTTAAATTTTTTTAAACTAAAAATAAAACTACAATATATCCTTGAACGCGCGAATTGTGACTGAATTAGACAGAATCCCGGACTTGGTAAAATGTCTTAGGGAATTTTCCGGACGACCAGGAGAATTCAGCTCCTGGCGAAAAAGTGTAAATAGGATTTTTAAAGCCTACGAGGAGTTGAAAGACACACCTAGGTACTTTGCCATCTTGTATACCATACGGCACAAAATTATTGGCGATGCCGCCTTAGAATCTTACAGCACTCCACTGGACTGGACAAATATACGACAAAAGAGACATTGGTACCCTCGAATGCCAAACGACCATTTTAGCGCAACGACAAATTCTATCGATCACGCATTTTCAAAAACTGCTGACGATGCGTCTGGCCATAGGACACCCTTACGCAAAGCCAACGTATTGCACCTACAAGTGCAATTCCCACATTCGGAAATATTTGGTCACGTTGAATATCACCTGTGAGAACGGACAACGAAGAAGGTGGTCAGGTTGAAGTAAACAACTCCGCCCGTGGGAACAACGAGAGCAGTAAAGAAAGTCATCGAGCGGCAGCGGCTACATTTAGATATAAGTAGGGTAGAAATAAGTATTAAGTTTAGTTCGTTTTTAATGCAACTCAATAAAGGAGCATAGCTCCCCTAAAATTAATTTTTTTTTAATCTTAACACTATTAAAAAGTTGAACTTGTATATGGTGACCGAACACGTAGGCATGTAAATCACAGCATCCGAAACCGAAAGTGAAGTGAACGAAAAAAATACTTCTAACCGAAAAATTCCGCAAAAATTCGAAGTCGCAAATTAGTCCGAAACAAAATGCCATTACGCAGTCTAGTAACGGGTAACAAAAATCAATTAATTGAACGGTTGATGAACAACAACGTATCCGAAAGTATCCGATAATCAAACTGTTGTAATGCAGCGTTTAACGTCTTTAAAAAGAACTATTCCGGAGTTAGTGCTACAACAAAAACAAAATACAACGACATCAATTAATATTGTACCACCAATATCGTCTTCGCCGGTAAATGTTATTGGTAATATGGAAAATTCCGCTCCAACCGTAACGAGTACATATAGTATACCAAGATGCATCCACAAGTATTACCGAATCACCTTTTTTCAATTAACTCACTCAGCAGTTGCGCAAACCCTCAAGCGGAAGCGTTTACTGTTTCACAATATCGTTTCTGTCAATTCTTTTTGGAATCACTTTTAAAATTCTTACTAATTCAAACTTAGGAAAATAAATAATGCTTACGTAGCGTCTGGCTTGAGCAACGCCTTCCTGTAGAATTAAGTTATTCGTAGGTGTAGAATTAAGTAATTTTTGTAAAGAGTTTTGTTTAATTCGGACAGCGAATAAAAGCGGACGCACCGCACTAAGTAAACTGCCGTTTTTCTATTTTCGTTGAGGTTTTCCACGCAAGGAAACCTAACTTTTATATGCATATATATGTATGTATATATATAAGTTAATACATCATCCATTTGATCTATTTCACAACGAAATTCCAGGAGCGAGATCACGCGGCAAAGCAGGTGACATTCTCAATTTGGCTATGCTTTTGGGTTATGCTTAGAATTAAGAAAGTATTGTAAGTTCAGTTTTAATATTTTTAAAAACACAACCCAACGCGTAAAGTTTTATTTGGCGCCCGAGCAGAGACCCAACGGGATAACAACATACGCGAGTCGTTGATAGTTCAGTGCTACTTCGTGCGATTAAAAGAAAAATTATTAAAATAATAATAAAAGATAATATTAAATTAAAAAGAATCCGTTGATCCCATTTCGTGACGAGTCTACGCGAGTGCAAAAGTAAACACGCCGTAAGAGTAGAGAAGGAGGCCCCCAAGTAGCTGCCTACGCAGAGGAAAAGGACGGCATAAATTGCCAGCCGCTCTACCGGACCGTCTACAAAAATCAGCCGTCTATCAGGGCCTGCCGAAAAAGGAAGGACATCATGAAATGTTCCAGTTTAATGTCGTTAATGTAAGTTAGTGCTTAAGAAAGTAAAAAAATTAAGAAAAGAAAGTGAATTCTAAAATAATAAAAAAATGATATTATGATATTAAAATTTAAAAGAAAATTAAGAAAGAAAGTTGCAATTCAACCATGTGTAGTAGTACGAAAAAATATCAACCTTGTTTTAACTTCTTTACTTCTTCTTCTTGTATTAATGCTTACTGTGACTCAAGGCACTCCAATAAAGTTCTTTATACGAAACGGTCGAGATTGTATTTTTCCATTGCGTTTTTCCACAGAGAATTCTAACAAAGGTTATGGGCCTTTTGTCGCACACGTGTGTTCGTTTTAAGGAGAGATACATTTATTTTTAAATAAAAAAAAAAGTGATTCGAAATGTCGGTCAACGTTGGTCAAATTGAAAAATTGATCGGCGAAAATTACTCCATTTGGACAATTCAATTAAAAAGTCTGCTCGTAACGTTAGATCAGTGGAGTGCAATTTCAGAATCGTGTCCGGATCAAGAGAGCAAAAAGGTGCTGTGGCAGGCGGCTGACCAAAAAGCATTAGCCACCATCTTGCTCAGTGTTAAACCGTCCGAACTGGTGCATATAAAAAACTGTGTGACTGCAAAAGGCGCTTGGGACAGACACTATATAAAACTCATGGTCCTGCGAAAAAAGTGATGCTTTTTAAAAGTTTGATGCGGTTAAAATTCGACAAAAACGAAAAGTTCTCAAACCAACTTAATCGGTTTTGCGAAATAATTGAAAGCTCAAGGAAACAGACATACAATTGTCGGATGATTTGCTCTCAATTATTCTTCTTTGCAGTCGTCCTCAAGACATGGATAGTTTTGTTGTTGCAGTCGAAACGCGTGATCCTTGCCTACGCTAAAACAGTTAATCGCAAAAATTCTAGACGAAGAACGGCGGCAAGGTGAAAAGACAAATGTAGATGAAACGGTGTTGGCGGTGACTTCGTGGAATGAAAGGCAAAATGAAAATACAAACACACAAAGACAGAACAAAAAGAAAATGATAAAATGCTATGCGTGCGGTAAACGTGGACATATTCGCGCGCAATGTAGAAAACAGAAAGCTGAGTGCAATTCTACGCACGTCGTATTTAACGTGAGTGATACAACAGCAAATATAAAAAGCAATTGGATTTTGGATTCTGGTGCGACAAGCCACATGGTTAGAGACAAGAAGTATTTTGTGTCAATAAGAGAATGCAAAGAAAATATATTGCTGGCATCAGGGCAAACAGTTAACGCAAGTGGAATCGGAAATGTAAAGATTAATGTGAATAAACGCGAAATCGAACTAAAAAACGTGTTATTTGTACCGAATCTACATTCAAATTTCATATCAGTCGCGAAAATTCTGAAAAATGGATACGACATAAACTTTTCGAAGAATTACGCGAACGTGGTATCAAAACACGATGAAGTAATTTTCGCAGCAAAAGAAAATCGCGGAGCATTTTATGTAAATGCTTTAGAAACAAAAGAAACGGGAAGCGTAAAAGCAATAGCAAATGAGAAAGATTTTGTTGTTTGGCATAAACGCTTTGGACATTTGAACGCGAAAGATTTGACAAAATTGGCAAATCGATACATGGTACGGGGTCTTAACTAAAAATAAAAATTAATCATTGGAATTAACTAGCGCCCCACGTGGGGCCCAGCAGGATAACCATATTAAAAAATAGTAATTTTTTAAAAAAGAAATAAAAAAGTGAGTGTGTAAAATAAAAACCTCCATAGGAGCCATTACATCCGACTATACTTAAAATTTTTTTCCTGACTGGGTTCCAAAGAACAACACCAATAACCCATCGCCGTCCTTTTCTTGTGAAGTGTGTACCGAAGGCCTGAGTCACCCGTTCGTGGGATAAAAAGGAACAACTAGAGTCACCAACCAATCACCAATTAGGAGAACGCGATGCTGATGTTATTATTGCTGTTGCCAATGCTGAGGGCAGAGGTTCAAATACATAACTACACTGACTCCTACGTTGTAACTATAGCCAACGGCTACGGGAAAATTCAGGACGGAAGTTTTAAATTCATACGTCCAATTAATATTGAATCATATTATGACTGTTTGTATAACACAAAAAAATACGTTGATAAAAATATTTTAAAGACAAATCCATTATTTCCAACCATGTATCTTGAACTAAATCAAAGCTTGGATCTGTTGGCGACTCTTAGGATCATGACACCACAAAGAAACGTCAGATCAATAGATACTTTAGGAAAAATTTGGAAACTCATTGCAGGATCACCCGACCATGATGACGCTGAACTTATTTATAAGACACTAAACGAAATAGCTGACAATACTGAGAAGCAAATGATAATAAATACGGATTTCGCTAACAGACTGAACAACATTACAGGCTTGGTAAATGATTTTTCAAATGCAATAAGAAAGGACGAAGCATTTATTAATGAAGAAATAGAAATTTTAAGAAATAAAGTAAGATTGATACAAGAAACAATTGTTAATATAAAGTATGCCATACCAATGGGCTAAAAATAACATTATAAATTCATTCCTATTAAATAAAGAAGAGATGACTATTGCTATAGAAAAATTGAAAAAAAGAGAACATGCCCTTTAACAATATAGAGGAAGCTTTAGAATTGGCAAATGTTAATATATTAAGTAATAACACAAACCTCTTGTACAAGTTAGGTATCCCTTCTGACCGATCAACCTTTTACTTGCTTTTGTATGCTGGGTTAAGTCAACGCATCAGATTGGATGCTGGGTTGGGCGGTAGAAGTTCCAATGCGCCTAGCAACACCAATAGTGGAATGCAAGTGCAATATCTTTGCACCAATAAAACAGCAAACAAAAAAATTGCCCAAACCGTTTACTATTGTTCATAGTGCCAGCAATTATGAAGATCATCACACAATAACCGTGATACGCACGCACAAAACGACCGATATCTTTGCAAGAATAGCATAGGTCAGTTGAAGGTGAGAATAACAAAAACCAGTTGTGGGTGCTGGCATTGTTGTTGGGACATGCACGCTAAAGATTGCAAAGGCAACAGCAATTGCGAGCAATGGGAGTTGGATGGTCAGCGATCAATCATTACAAAAGTGGACGTATGAAAGGCGAGTCGCATCGCTGTAAATTTAACATTACAATTCACATATGTAACTTGAGTCGTGCTCGAATATTAAATAAAATATATTTATTTAATTTACATATTAAAATTCCTTTGACAAATCCTATTTTATATAATAATTTTATTGTAAAGCCAATTATTAAAAATGATTCTATTACAAATTTAACTTTTAAACAAATGTTTGTAAGTGAAAACGAAATATATGCAATAAATAATAATTGCTTAAAATATAATAAAATTGAAATTTGTACAAGAAATCAATTTATAGATCTAAGTAAAGATAAATGTATTAAAAATATCATGACTAATCAAAGACCAACTTGCACAACCAGTAATATTCACCATGCTCAACGCATTGAAGAAATATCAGAAGGACTTATTCTTCTCAATAATGTAAACGAAACTATAAGAACAGAATCCATGAGATATGAGCTAAGTGGAACCCTCCTTATAAAATTTGACAACACTACAATCTTATATGAGGCCTATACCCGCCATAATACAATAGAAGAGAAGTGACTTAACCTATTATCTCTAGAGCCACTTCAAGAACTACCTTTAAAGAACATAAAAATAACTCATAGAATACGAAGAGAAACATGGGTATCTAATGCTACTATCTTTATTGCTTTTCTTTTTACACTTAGTTTAACACTTTTGGCTATTAGGAAAGCAAAAAATAAAAAATTATTAACCACAGTAATCGTGAATCCCGAAACAGAGATACCAGCTTCAAAAGATATTAGTCCAACATCAACAGCAAGATTACATAATCTACCCTATTTTTAGAGCGCGCGAGTTAACGGCAGACCACTTACCCCATTACAATGCTAAATGTAAACACAATTGAGAAAACATATTTTGCATCTTACAATTCCGCCAGCTCAGCATTATGCTGCTGCGTAATAAAAATTAATTGAAAATGAAATTGATATCTTCTTTGACCAGGCTGATGCAATGCCAAACCATCATTGTGAAACACATAGATTTAAGTAAACAAATTGTAAAGATATAAATAAGGGAATTTATAGAATAAAGTTTGGTTTTTACTCCGTCTTCAACTGAAGCACGTCTTTTTTAAAAAAATGTTATTCCAGTAAGGAAAAACATAATTGGCGCCCAACGTAAAGGGCCTTGTTCTCCACTTCCAGAGCGTTTAAAAGTGATCGCAGTGCAAAGGAAAAACATAATTCGCGTGGACGAACGCAAGTTACATATATAAAACCAAGCACTAACACTATAGATGAATTCATTGCAAATATAATTAAAGACAAAGTGTAATACTAAACCTACTTCCGATTTGTTTACAGAAATTCCAAGAATTGCAACCGTCCCAAATTAACTAACTTCAATGTCTGCTTACAATAAATATTGTCAAATCGGCATTTCCGTTCCCACACGAAAATGCAATATTAATAAGTAACACAACAATTTTTTATAAACCAATGTAATTAGCAAATAAGAAAACAAAATTGTAAAACATACCGAGTAAGCAAATATGTATACATATATAAGCTTTGATTTTACCTTAAGTAAAATAATAAAGTTAGTTTTTAGTTAGTTTTGGCTTTTTTTATGTCAACCGCGGTCCGGAAACGTAAATCGCATTTAAGGGTGGAAGAGTTAACGGGAGTTATTGCTAAATTAATACTACTTATTTTTTACAAGCTCAACAAACAAATTGTGTCAATTATGAAGAAATGCTTGCCAGTTGACGGAAGTTGTGTCGATTCTGGGGAATTGTTTACCAGTCGACGGAAGTTATTATTGAATTAATAATAATTAATTCTCACACGCTTAACAATACAAATTGTGCCAATTCTATGGAATTGGTATTAAAAGCTGGTTGTTGCAAAATAGTTGAAAAATATGAAATAAGAAAAAACAAAAAATAAATTGCTGAATTGCACTTTAGCTCTTAAGTTTCATTATTGTAAAATTAATTAATAAGATTAGTTCCAATAAAATGTTCAAATGAAGAACAACATCTTCGGACTGAAGATATTTTATTTTTTTAAATAAAAATTAATCATTGGAATTAACTTATACAGGCATGCTCTGCAAATCGTTTTCGGGCAATATTTTCGCATTTTCCGTTTTCAAATCGTTTGACATGTCCTGTAAATCGTTCCGGGTTCGTTTTTTTTTCGAACATAAGCAAATCGTTTTGTCACCCTGTTCTGGAAATTTAAATCGTTAAAATTTTCCAGTTTTATTTTCGGCAACTTAAACGTTAGCGGTTTGTGACATTCTTATAAACTGTTTGTTGAAATAAATTTATCAAAATGTGAGTATTTACTCAAAATAACTGCATATATTTATGTAAATAAAAGTGTTTATTTAAAATATTTAAAACTTATTCAAAAACTTTTAGGGGAAAACACAAGAACTCCAAGCAAGAGCTAATTTTAGTCGAGTTTATGGAATCTCATCCAGATTTGGCGAAGAATTTTTCGAAGGGCGACAGAGTTGCTGTTGAAAAAAAGTGGAAAGAGCTAGCGACGCTGCCGGATGTAAATGGATGGAAAAAAATAAGTATTTAGTCAAATATTAAAATAAATATTTTTGAGTTGTCTTTTTTCAAGATATGGTTTGACTGGAAGGGGTGCATTCGGAAAACGGTTGCCCATAACAATCTAGAATCGAGGGCAACAGGAGGTGGACCCTTTAATAAGCATGTACTGACGAGCAACGAAGAATGTGTTGCAAGAACTTGAGGAATTTTTGCAGCCGTTCAAGGCATAAACCATTCTAGAAGCTTTGGGACAGAAGAAAATAATAGCGCTATCGAATCTGAGGAAGAACGTCCCCAAACAAGTAGGGAAGCGGTGGCTACCCCGAGAGCTGCAAAAAGGGCACGAGTGTCAACGCAGGACAGCCTTCAGACGTGTATGGCAACGCAATCTACTTATATGGAGAAAATATCCACCACTTTAGATAACATTTGCGAAAACCAACACAAGATTGCAAAATCGCAGGAAGATGAAAGGGAAGAGATTCGACGACTTTGTGGTGCTGTTGAGAAACAAAATGAATTGCTGGCAGAGCAAAATCGCTTGAAGACTCAAAGTATAGAGCAAAACCAAAGACATTACCTCAAAATGGAGCAGTTGCAACGTGAAACAGTTAAAATTAAAATGCTTGAGATAGAGACTAAAAACTAAATATAAAAGAATCTTATTGCACTGTTATGTATATATTTACTTTTAATATGAATAAATTTTATGTTTCATAATATTAAATTTCTAGCAATAGAGTCTCTTATATTTCTGCCAACACTATATAAACTACAGTTTTCCTCATTTTCAGCAATTTCCTCATCAATTGGATTGTTTTCTAATACGCTTTCTGTTTCGAACTTAAATTCGAAGTTAAATGAAATCGGACGAATTACAGAACACCCAAAACAAAATCGTACGAATTGCAATTTCGGATCCGAATTGAAATCGCACGATTTTCAGAACATGCCTGATAAAAGTAGAAGCATATTGTAATCACGAGGAAAAGGCGAAACAATATGAAATTCTATTGGAAATTTACAAAGAGCGGTACCCTAGCGCAACAGTAGAAGATGTTAAAAAAAAAATTAATGTTTTGCGTACAAATTTTCGGAGTGAAAAACAACGTCTTGCTGAAATAAGCAGAAGTGGCGCAGGTTACGAGGAATCACTTGAGACAAGTCTTTTTTATTATAATGAAATGGAGTTCTTAAACGACATTGAAACCCCATGCCCATCAAAGAGTAGCACTGGTAGTAAAGTAGGTAAAGTAAACAGCCTTTTAAAATGTATAAATATGTACATATATATACAATATGTTAACATGGCAATGTTAGCTTTTCAAAACGCCGATCAGTAACATGAGTACAGCGGATGTCCAACGCTTACATAGCGCTTCCCACAATAATCCAGACGCACTGTCAGCAGAAAAGCCAATGGCAGCAACACCCCAATCGAATTAGGCCGGAAGTTATGCACGCGAGTTACGGCCGCTACCGTAACTTCAACAACAACACCAACTCGACAACCACCAGAAAAGCCACCAAGGGCAAGAACCCAGCAGTCATCAATACCGGAAATGCGGAATAGCAGTAATTGTTTAAAATTAAGAAATTTAACACTTATTGCAATAATATAGCTTATTAATCATTTATTGCAATAATATAGCTTTCATTTATTGTAAAAATATAGCTTATTAATCAATTACTGTAATAATATTTCTGTAGAGTTTAGGTTATATGTAATAAATTGCGTATTAAGCAAATTTAAAATTATAATACTTATCAATAAGCATAAAATGTATAAATAGTAGTTAAGAATCAATTAATAAACACTTGTCATATTGCTGTCGAGAAATTAACTTGTTGTTTTTTTTAACACTATCGTGGGGTGATAACATAAATCGCGCAACCAAAGTCAGCGATTCCTGGAAATGGCTCACGCCACCACAGGTAGCTCGGTGCCTTTTAAGTTTAGGTTTTAGATTAAGAAATTTTTAATTCAGTTTTGGACAGAACTCAATAAAGAGCGGTCATACCGCAATCTTTTTAAAAAAAGATTTTTTACGCGAAAATCTTTAACTGGTACCCAACGTGGGGCCAATTCGTTAACTAACGCGAGTGTATGCCAATAAAGGAGCCTTATCCAGCAATAGTGTCCGTACTAAAAATAGAAGAGCCGCCTCCACTAATAAGTGTTCCGTTCGTGAGTAGTAGCTGAATTGGCCCCCGAACCCGGTGGACAGAAAGGGCTTTTTTCAAGCTGTGCCACCAAAAGCTAGAAACGTGTGCCGGAAAAAGGATTCCCTGACAAACGGGGATTACCAACAATCCGCCGCACCACAGCGACCAAGTAGCGGAAAAAGGATTCCCTGACAAACCGGGATTACCAACAATTCGCCGCATCATAGCAACCAAGAGTGACGGAAAAGAGGCCCCCTAGTAGCGAAAGCAAACGGGAGACGCGAGCCGGTAGCCGCCGCACCGAATCAGCGCAAGACACGCAAGAAAACTTCATGGAAGGGAAAGGTCAACAGTGAAAATGTTCCTTCACACCTTTATGTAAGTTACATACACGTCTATAAATTTAAGTTTGAAAATGCATACATTTGTAAAATCATGAAAATATTAAATACAAAATTGTGGAAAAAAATAGCAATTTTAAAATTAACCTTTATTTTTATGTACATGGCCACATACTTAAGGTATAAATGCCTATATTCCTTGAAATCGCCAAAGTAATGCGAAAATGTTAAAAAATAAATATATTGTGAAAGGGAAAATAATTAATTCCTGCTAAACTTTATAAATAAAGGCTTGTACAGCCAATAATAAATTAAAAATAAAAAACTCTATAATATTGCTTAACTCTGCGATTCCTACGGGACCCTCCAGAGTAGGAAGGAGTAACCAAATACCAAGCCGTATGTTATGCTTGTATAGCCAATAACTAATTACACGCAAAAGCTGCGATTCACCACCTTCGTGGGGACCCTCCAGCTTTATCAATAATAAAAAAATTAAAAAACAAAAAAACAAAAATTTAAATAAAAATAAATAAATTATAAAAAATTAAGGAAAAAATATCATGCCTAATCCAAATAACTTGGTAAGACCTCCTGTGCTAAGCGCTCCTCCTCTACAATCTGTTCCTTCCTGCAAATGCATTCAACATGGAGCAATTAACAAACGTAATAGCAGGAGTCGTAAATAAAATAAAACATAGGTTTATTTTTAAGATTTACAAGTGTTTGTTATTTAATTATGTATAGCATTATTATTCATATTAACGTTAGTACTTTTGTTGCCACGAAACAGCTCCTTCATTTATAAAGTACTCTGCAAAATTGTTCCGAACTTCTTTCGCTTTGTTCGAAGAGTTTCTTAAATGTGTACTTTCCAATACATTAAGATGTGATTCCTTTCGCCATGCTCCTTGAGCTATACTTCCAGAGTTTACATCTTCTTGGTCAATTAAGTGGCTGAATGAATACGACTTTTTCTTACGTAAAAAATTGTGTAAATAGCAGCAAGCCAGCACTATTATTTGGCCTTTTCTGGGGCCAACTGAATAGTCGTTTGTAGAACTCCGAATCGTGACCTAGAATTCCAAAAACATTCTCAACAATTCTGCGTGCTCTACTTAATCTATAGTTGAAAATTCTTTGTGTGTTTGTTAGGTTTGTCCCAGGATATGGTTTAATTAAATGTTCCTGCATTTGGAAAGCATTGCCAGCAACAAAAACGTACGGCAGTAATTTATCGCTTTCCGGCAACTGCGATGGACCAGGTGGTGGTAAAGTTTTGTTGTAGATAGCTTTCCCAAATTCCGTATTTTTTATGACACCACCATCTGATACACGACCATTTGTGCCAACATCCGCTACTATGAACTCATAGTTTGCATTCACAGTAGCCATGAGAACAATGCTATAACATTTTTTATAATTGTAGTATAGTGCGCCAGAGTTGGGTGGTCTTTTGATGGCAACATGTTTGCCATCGATCGCTCCAAGGCAATTTGGGAAGTTCCAAATTTCTCCAAATCCATCAGCTATAGCTTTCCATTCAATTTCAGACTGCGGCACCTGAAAATATTTCAAAATCAATAAAAAAATATTATTGTACTTTTCAGTACTCGTATATGTTTTATTTTTATTTCAGAATCTGTTAACGGCCACGATAAGAAAAGAAGCAAAGAGGAAGACAGAAACTGCTGAAGCCTTGGTGGAAATCGCCACAAAGCGGTTTTCATCAAAAGAAAAAAATAAATCAACAGCTATTACGGATTCCTGTGCAGTAAAATTAGACCGGATGGCTCCCAATCAAAGAATTCTGTGTGTGTGAAAAATTCGTAGAGGACATACTGTTTGAGGGCCAGATGGGAACATTACACAGGAATTTCCTACAAATAAATGCAGGATACTCTCCAATACCCTTA
The DNA here is from genome assembly GCA_037575425.1 of Anastrepha fraterculus. Lineage (NCBI taxonomy): Eukaryota > Metazoa > Arthropoda > Insecta > Diptera > Tephritidae > Anastrepha > Anastrepha fraterculus. Next base: position 9,479 of record JAYXIM010012838.1, on the reverse strand, counting down.
GCAATCAGCCACACGGACTCACCAACACCAACATCCAGAAGCAATACTTCCACACCACTTGAATTTTACAGCCATAGCAGCAATAGTTTGAACAATGACAGTGAATCGTCAGAATCAATTTCACAATTCTTCTCCACATTTACCGATTCTTAAATAGTCAATAGCCAATAGTCATAAAACAGTATTATTTTTGAATTATTTTCAGTTAAATATTTATAATTTGGTAAAAATGGATTTTTTATTATATATATATATATATACATATGTATGTATATTAGGATACAAGTTGAATTATTTTTAAAAAAGAAAAAACGTAGTTAATCAATTTTTAATCATAATAAACTTGGCACATTCCTCTTTGCTTTTTTCAAAACTAAATTGTTTACTTGCTTAAATGTACTTACCTTAATAGCATTTGAAAGACATGAAATAATAGCCTCACAATTTTCTATAACAATCACTCCCAGGGATCGTGGAGAAATTGCAGTAAAAAACTTCAGATCTTCAAACTTTTCTCCAGTCGCCAAATACCTTAATGTTGATGATAATCGCATGTTGGGTATTTTGCATCTCGCATACATGTATTTTGTTTTGCTATTAATGGCGTCACCATGCCCAAAAGCTCTTCAAATGTTTCCGAGTCCATTCACATAAAATTTTAATATTCGTCTTTACATGATAATTTTAATTCACTTAAAAGATGCTCATGAGCAAACTTTTTACGTTTTGCGTACAGGCTTTTCATCCACACTTTTTTTATCTCTTTTCTCCTTTTTTTTAGCAAAACTGGAATAGTAGCAAGTAATAAAAATTCATCATCCGATGACGACATATTTACTTCTAAATACAACTGTGGATTGATCGCTTTTTGTTTTGAACGTCACCGGGCAAACGACAAGCACCCGACACGCACACATATAAAGTGCTGGACAAACAATGCTGGACTGTCACCAACCCCTTTTAGAGAGGCAGCGCTTTTAAAAGGGTATCTCAATTTATGTAAGCCAGCTAGTAACCTCACTTAAGCAAGCCACAGACGGGAAACAAATCGGTTAAAACTCATATCGCCATTCGGATTTGTGGATGTGTTAATTTTTTTAGTTTTAAGCTAAATACACATCAGGCAACCGTTGCAGCAACACGGCCATGTTGAAGCAACCGTTGCCTCGTGTGTAGCTGTGTTGCCAATTGGCTTTCGTGTTGCTGCAACCGTTGCCTGAAATATCAAATAAATTTGATTTTTGGGATAGGTTGCTGCAGCCGTTGCTTCGTGTGTATCATTGTTTACTGCTTTTACTTGTTCAGTTCGTTGAAAACAAGCGAAGAAGAAGGTTCGTGCGGAGTAAAATAAAGTGAAAAAGGAAAAGATGATAATTGAAAATAATGAAAATTATGTTAATTTTATTAACGAATATAAAAATTTGAGAGAGCTGTGGGATATAAGTAGTGAATCATTTAAAAAATTTAATTTTACATATCTTCCGCTTGTACCTTTCCTGCACCACAGTTATACACAATACTGAGATTGAAGCAACGGTCGCAACGAGTTTCTTAAACAAAGGCAACACGTTGCTTCAACGGTTGCCTCGTGTATATCTAGCTTTACGTTGCTCGTTGCTGAGTATACAACGAAAAACACGATTTTCATGTATAGTATTTATTTGTGCGTGAAAAGAAGGGAGCAGAGGAAGATGCAAAAAGTCGTTCAACTTAAGCATTTAATTTCATCTCATATGGCAATGGGAGAAATTGCCAACTGCATTCTATATTGCACCCATAGGATGTCAAGGCCAACGCCAGTTTCAGACAACAGGTCATGAAAGAGCTGCGCTGTTATAATGTCTTCCGTTATTCCCTTAACATGAGCCATTATATTATAAATATTGTATCATATTGTGAACATATCACAAAGTTGCGTCTCACGGGTAAACGACACCACACGCGCAGGAATAAAGCGCTGACCGTGCATTTCCAAAACTTAGGAATTTTCCCAGCACATGGAGATGCAACGTGACCTGGCCAAAATATAGTTGTAATATAGAAGTAAGAATATTTTGTAAAATTAGTTTTTAAGTGAACAATAAACAGAAAAGACGTGGACTCCTGTCCACGCAATAATTTTTAAAAACTCAAATTAATAAATGAAAATTTAACTGGCGCCCGAGCAGGGACCGGGTTAAATTCCGCGATAAGTGAAAAGTATTAAACCCAAAATTAATACGCGTGAAAAACGACTAGTGTACCACGACGTTTAATCAGTGTTAAATCGAAAATTAATACGCGTGAAAAACGACTAGTGTACCACGACGTTTAATCAGTGTTAAATCGAAAATTAATACGCATGAAAAACAAATAGTGTACCGCGACGTTTAATTAGGTGCAATACACACGTTTGATTGCGGCCAGCCACCTTACAAAAAATTAGCTGCAGTGTCGCCATCAAAAAAAGCGGAACCGGTCAGGTGCAGGAAACGAGGCCCCCCAGTAGCGCGAGCAAAGAGGAAGTACTGAGTACTAGCCGCCTGTCACCAAGGATATCACCTAGGATGTCACCAAGGATCCTGTTTATTATGTAAGAATAGTTATTAAGTATTGCAAAATAGGAGAAATATTAGAAACAAATATTTAAAAGAAGTGGAAAAAATAAAAACTGCTTGTACAGCCAATAGTAAAGTAAAGTATTTCAAAATAGGAGAAATATTAGAAACAAATATTTAAAAGAAGTGGAAAAATTAAAAACTGCTTGTACAGCCAATAGTAAAGTAAAATATTTCAAAATAGGAAAAAATAATAAAAAATAAAAATTTAAAAATGATTAGACCAAGCATCCTTGGAAACCCATCTTCCCAAACACCCCCTCCATCTGCTTCTAATCCGGACAGACCAGTTTCGAGCGGCAATCCTGAGTTAGAGCAATTAATCACCTCCATTGTGACTAGGGTAATTAGGGAAGAAGGACGACTAAACCCAAATTCTGAATTAACAAATGCCACGGACGAGACGATAAGACCAGAACATCGCGGACAACTTTCCGACTTAGATAAAATACCGGACATAGTCCGTAGCCTGGGAGAATTTAATGGGAGTCCAGGAGAATTCAGCTCCTGGAAGAAAAGTGTAGACAGGGTTTGAAAATTTACGAATCCCTTAGAGGTACCCCAAAATACTACGGAATCCTGTCCGTTGTGCGGAACAAAATTGTTGGTAATGCCGACATCGCATTGGAGTCGTACAGCACTCCCCTAGACTGGAAGGCAATATCCAGATGCCTTACTCTACACTATGCCGACAAGAGAGATGTCACAACTCTTGAATGTCAACTGACGTCCCTAATTCAAGGAAACGGGACCATTCAAGAATTCTACCAAAACGTTTACATTCACTTATCCCTCATTCTCAATAAGTTGAGTAGCCTCGAAATAAACCAAGAATCCTTGACACTGCTGACGCAGACTTACAGGCATAAAGCCTTAGATAATTTTATACGAGGACTCAAAGGAGACCTCCCTAGACTCCTGGGAATGAAAGAACCCGAGGATCTTCCTCAGGCATTACACTTGTGTCTTAAATTGTAAAACCAAGTTGCTCGCAGCAGCTACGTATTTACCCAACCAAGCGCCATGCGAAGGTTTAATGTAAACCCACCACCACTTCCACCAAGGAGACACCTTGGCAAACCCCAGCCATTTTTCCCACAACTCGCATACATTCCAGGACCACGTGCACAGCCACAATACCAACAACCCCCTCAATATTACCAACAACCACACAGAAACTATCAACAGACTCCCCAACAAAACCGAATTTTTCAACAACCTTGGCAAAACAACCGTCAAGCGCAGCCATTCAGACCAGTTACTTCGAAGCCATTCCCTCAATCATGCAGCTTTCACCAGCCGAAAGTAAGCACATAAATCTACTTTCATTAGAAATGTTGCAAGAACTACACATCAACAACACCCAGCGGATTGAATATTTGAAAAATACTACACTCTCTATTGGAACATTTACAATCGCTATAGTCATAGCGCTAACAGTCATATCAATTATTCTTCTTAAACGTAAATCCATCAAGATTGAATACGTCGAGAAGAAGCAGGAAATTCCATCAGATATTGGTATAACAACCTTACCTCGTAATGGCAATATACCCCCAACTTTTATTAAATTCAATGACCTACCTTACTTTTAATGATCGAGGACTATCATTCTTAAGAGGGGGATAGTTAACACATTCAGCGTTGAAAATGTTTGTATCATGTATCATATTGTGAACATATCACAAAGTTGCGTCTCACGGGTAAACGACACCACACGCGCAGGAATAAAGCGCTGACCGTGCATTTCCTAAACTTAGGAATTTTCCCAGCACATGCAGATGCAACGTGACCTGGCCAAAATATAGTTGTGATATAGAAGTAAGAATATTTTGTAAAATTAGTTTTTAAGTGAACAATAAACAGAAAAGACGTGGACTCCTGTCCACGCAATAATTTTTAAAAACTCAAATTAATAAATGAAAATTTAACTTACGTACATAAATATGTATGTCGGAGGATGCTGCATACTGCATGTGTGAGTATATGAGTATTCCGATTTTGGTACTTCACCAGAATCATAATTTCATTACATTAGTAATATTGCATCAGCCGCTAATTGTGCTGTTATTGGTTATTTGCATTTTGTCGCTTGAAGAAGGACAGAAAAAGGGCAGTCGAATTTGGAATTACAAAGCTTACGCACCGAAACTCACTGCGCTTTTTAAAAAAATGGAAAGCGAGCGTTCCTTAACATCAGAAGTGGGATCGGCACCACCTCCTGCATTCTCAGAGGAGCAATGGCGCATTATCCTACAGATGCAAAATCAAAACCTGTTGGAGCTTGTAAAAACCATGCAAGCATCAACACGCGAACAGAAGCAAACACTTGGCGCCAATTTGCCAAAATTTTTTTCTGATAACGCACACGCCGATGCCTCGAAATGGTGTATTACCGCAGACATAATATTAACGGAGCAGCCCATAGAAGGAAGCAAGCTGATCATGGCGTTAAGTGAGGCTATGGTGGGCAGTGCTTCACAGTGGTTAACCCATATTTCATATCCCGGCATGAATGAATGAATTCAAGTAATTATTTCTCCACCGCTATAAAAACAACGAGACGTCGTCGGCAATGTTTTTAAATTTGCTGAACAGCGGCCCAACTAACGGCGAATGCCTTGCGATTTACGCTAGTCGTTTGGTGACAACTCTAAATGTTTGTAATAATTATAATAAAAAAATAAATATATTTATAAATATAATATATTTATTATTATTAAATATATTGGGAGGTTGAATTAGTTTTAAAGGTGACACACAGATGGCGCTATTTATCACTTTATCGCGTTGGCAATACTGAATATATATTCATGACAAAGCCTCATCCCTAGGCTTTGTTTATCAGTATCTGTCATTTCGCTGAAGTATAAACAACGCAGTGTTTTCTTGCTCCGAGTATGTCAACTTTCGTGCCGTCGAAACGCAATTTGCGGGAAGCTTTGCTTTTCTGCTTCAATTTGAAAAAAAATACAGCCCAAGCCCGTGGTGGCCAGGAAGCCTACCCAGACCATACTCCGTCGATTTCAACATGTGAGTACTGGTTTCGACGATTCAAAAGTGGTGATTTTCACACCGAAGACAAGGAGCGTCTTGGCCAGCCCAAAAAGTTCGAGGACGCGGAATTGGGGGAATTGGTAAACGAGGACTCGTGCCAAACCCAAAAAGAGCTTGCTGAATCATTGGGCGTTGATAAATCAACCGTTTGCAAGCGTCTAAAAGCGATGGGAATGATCCAAAAGCAAGGACATTGGGTCCCGTACGAGTTGAAGCTGCGCGACGTCGAACGGCGATTTTTTACGTGCGAATTGCTGATCGAGCGACAAAATTGGAAGGGTTGTCTGCATCGGGTGGTGACTGGCTACGAAAAATGGATCCACTACGATAACCCAAAACGCAAAAAATCATGGGGTTTGCCCGGCCACACATCAACGTCGACGGCCAAGCAGAATATTCACGGCAAGAAAATCATGCTCTGCATTTGGTGGGATCAGGTCGGCGTCGTATATTTTGAGCTGCTCCAACCGGGCGAAACAATCACGGGGGATCGTTACCGACTGCAATTGATCTGTTTAAGCCGGGCATTGAAAGAAAAGCGGCCGGAAACGGTAAAAAGGCACGTGTAGTATGATTATAAGTCGGATATGCCTTAACATTAATATTCATAAAAACATTTTGTTTTGGCTTTTATTTTATTGTCCACTTATGCATTCACTGTGCTGTGCCGTTTAAATAAAGTATCATATTTCTTAAAAGGTTCATTACTCTTGAAAGTAAACGCAAATATAGCTAACGTAATTATTATATGCGCGGCGCGTGAATGCTAGAATCATATTACACAAGTAAACACCGAAAAGTTGTTGTTGGCTTGCATTGATAAAAATTACTATAAAAACTCTTGTACTTAGTATGTAAGACACAATAAAGAAAATAATCGTTCGCCAAGCTGGATGCCTAGCTTGGAACGATAAACAAATAAACATATTTAACTTAAATAAATATTCTTTCATTACATGGCGATCCTGCCAGCTTGGTGCTAAGATTTTTTTGCACAAGTGGCGGAAAGCTGAAATGCTTATTCCAAAGTCCAGCTTGGTGCTAAGATTTTTTGCACAAGCGGCGGAAAGCATATAATATAATATACTAATACTAATAACAAAGTCCTGGTATTGATCAGCCAATAAGATCTACCAGTTGCGTGAAGTTCCTGGTCTGGCCAATAGACCAGAAGATAGATGACCACAGAAGGGCCGAAAGCTATCTCCATTGAGGAGTACAGGAGAAGAAACCACTTATTAAAGAAACCAGCCGATCAAGAACCAGTCATCCCAATCATAAAGAAGCCAAAGCGCAGAGGTGGCTATACCCAGCGCATTAAGCGAGAGATTGGATATCTCCTCCGAGAAGTCAACACTCAGCCACCACCACCTTGGAAAAAGGCTTGCTCCATTTGGGAACGCATCTCAAAATTGGAATTCCTGCTGCAGCATCGTAAGCAAATTAAATAAATAAAAACAAAAAAAAAAACTGTGCGTGTTTCACGCAGACAGTTAGAGTCTGTAAGCGTTAACCGCTCGAGACAAAAATAATTTTCTTTTTTAAAGTTAAACAACTTTGGCTTCTGTTTGCCTTATAAAACAAAAAAAAAAAAAAAACAAAAATATTTGTCTGTAAAAATTACTCAGAAGGTCATTTTATGAATATGTTGAATATGTTAAAGATCATTTTATGAATATGTTAAATATAATAAACTTTCTCTAATATACTTTCTAATATGCTTACTTAATAAATGAATTAACTTGAAAAACAAAAAATTTTAAATCCAATGTAAAAAAAATAAAAAAAAAAAAAAAAAAATTTATACATACATTATATACATATATACATTATACATCATTACATTGCATAAATTATTTGATTTACGGTATAAGGTCCCCAATAGATAATCTTTCAGAAATGGGAAAAACCTTATCAAAAGTTGATAAACCCAATGCCAATGTAGTAAACGAAGTAGTCGTTAACACTGGCTTAAATTTAGTAGAAATTTGCTTAATTGTAATCACAGTCGTAACCTTATTGATATTAGCATTAAAATTATATGCTATGCATAATAAAAAACTAAAGAAAAAGTATATGAGTAGATCTAATGAGTTAGACAAAATATGAACAAATGGTCCGAAATTCATAAAACTTTACTGATAGAAAAGGAAAATTTCAAAAAATCGTTTAAATGTATAAATAAAAATATACAAATAAAACAGGAAACAGTTAAAAAACATTTAGAAAATTTAGTATTAGCATTAGAATCAATTAGAAATTTAACTTATATAAATTTCGAGCGACTCACAAAGGATCATCAAAAAGAAGCTCTTGACATATTTTGGCAACTACGAGATCAATTAGTAAAAGTTTTAGCCAAATACAACATCCAACAGGAAGTATCTCATTCAATTAATGAGAAAATTTCAATAAATATTATTGAAAACCCACCAGCTAATCTATTAACAAAGCTTGAAGCAGTTTCCTCAGAAACAGATTGTCCAATTACTAATTCAGAAATAGAGTCAGAAGAAGAAGGCGAAATGACACAAACAGTTGTGGAATTTCTCAGCACGGCTGCAAAGCTAGTGACTGAATTCGATGGTAAACCAGAAAATCTACGGTCATTCTTAGATTCCTTAAAATTAGTTGAAGTGATCAAGGGTGAGCACGAAACTGTTGCTGTTTCACTCATAAAAACAAAATTAAAAGGGAATGCCAGAAATCTCATAGACACAGAAACAACAATCTCTGAAATAATCACAAAACTTAACAGGTCAGTTAAAGGAGAATCGGTAGAAGTATTAGCTGCAAAAATAATGAGTATCAGACAGAACAACAAACCAGCTAATAGTTATTGTAATGAGATAGAAGCTCTTACAAAAAACTTAGAAAATGCCTATATCACAGATGGGTTGTCGGCAGAACTCGCAAGTAAATACTCGACACAAACTGCAGTAAAAGCACTGACCAAAAACTGCAGCATTGAAAAAGTCAAATTAATAATGGAAGCCGGCCATTTTAACAATATGAACGATGCGATAAGCAAATTCATTGGTAGCTGTACTGAAGCTACAGGACAACAAAACACAATACTACATTTTGGTCAACGACCATTTAATGGACGATTTGCCAGAAATGGAAGGTTTCAAAGAAGAAACAACTTCCCTAGAAATCAAAATCGTTCAAATTTTGATAATTTAGGAAATAATAATCAAAATAGATATCGTTACCGACAAGGCAGACCAAATTTCAACCGGAACATGACACACAATGTTGCCCAATCGGACGAAAACAACTCGGAAAACTAATCTATTCCTCTAAGATACATACGCTTAACCTTAACTTTAGCATTTTTGTACAACTTAAAATAGCAGATTTGAATACAAACATTACACTACTTGTAGATACTGGCGCAGATATATCACTCTTAAAATTTAATAAATCCACTTTTCAAAAAATAAACACAAAACACATTACAGCATTAAGCGGTATAGGGCAAGGCAAAATCAGTTCTATTGGTACAATATTTTTTGATTTAAAATTTACGAAATTTTTAATTCCACATAAATTTCACGTTATCCCGGATAACTTTCCAATTCCATGTGATGGTATAATAGGCATGGATTTCATGAAAAAATTCAATTGTGTATTAGACTTTACTCAAAATTACGATGCTCTAATTCTGAGACCAGACAATTTAACACAAATTATAGAAATACCAATAACAACAACATGTAACGACGAAATAATCATTCCCGCAAGGTCAGAAGTTATACGAAAAATAAACTTACCTAATACCTTGGATGAAGCACTGATTCCAAATCAAGAACCACACCCTGG
>JAYXIM010012837.1:0-14986 GCA_037575425.1 Anastrepha fraterculus | reverse complement strand
CATATTTCTTAAAAGGTTCATTACTCTTGAAAGTAAACGCAAATATAGCTAACGTAATTATTATATGCGCGGCGCGTGAATGCTAGAATCATATTACACAAGTAAACACCGAAAAGTTGTTGTTGGCTTGCATTGATAAAAATTACTATAAAAACTCTTGTACTTAGTATGTAAGACACAATAAAGAAAATAATCGTTCGCCAAGCTGGATGCCTAGCTTGGAACGATAAACAAATAAACATATTTAACTTAAATAAATATTCTTTCATTACACACGACAAGGTTATTTTGCAACATGACAACGCTCGGCCGCATGTTGCTCAACCTTCCAAAAAATACCTTGGAACTCTTGGCTGGGAAGTGTTACCCCACCCGCCGTATAGTCCAGACATAGCTCCCTCCGATTATCATTTGTTCCGGCATATGAGTCTCGATTTGGCGGACCAGCGGTTCTCCTCGTACGAGGCTACCAAAATATGGTTTGAGTCATGGATAGCCAAGCAGCGGCCAGAATTTTGGAGAAACGGCATCCGGAAATTGCCCGAAAGATGGGCGAAAGTTGTAGCTAGCGATTTCCAATACTTCGAATAAAATATTTTGTACCGTTTTTTCACAATAAAGCCCCAAATCTTCGAAAAAAACCTTTAAAACTAATTCAACCTCCCAATACAATAATATATTTATTAATATTAAATATAATATATTTATTATTATTAAATATAATATATTTATTTATAAGTAGATTTATTTTTTTAATAAAAAATTAAATAAGAACTTGTCTTGTTTTTTTCGTCTGTCATCTGTCAACAATATTCAGTTCATTGTTTGTTACGTTTCATACAACAATGCATTTTTGTTGCAATTTCGTGCCTTAAAACTACGATTTGCTGACATCGTTGATTTTCTGTTATCAATTGAAGAAAAACGCTTCTCAAGCTCATCAAATGCTTATAGAAACTTATGGTGGCCATGCTCTAAGTATATCACAGTGCTTCAGGTGGTTTGAAAAATTCCGATGTGGTGATTTTAGCGTGGAGAACGAGGACCGTGGCCGACGACCGAAAACGTTTGAGGACGCCGAATTGCAAGCATTGTTGGATGAAGATGATGGTCAAACTTTAAACGCGTTTTTCTCAAAACCATGTTTTTGAAATTTCGGGGAATCACAAACTATTCAACCGATTTGGCTTAAATTTAACCCGTTATTCTAGACACACGTATCTAGATCCCGGACCTTTAAAGCATTTCATTTTCTAATAATAAACTATTTCATTTAAACAATTTATGAAGAAAACAATTAGATTTTGAGAACTTTTTTCACAAATCCATTTTTGTTTTTTTTTTGTATGTATATTTTAGGTTCGGGACCCTAAAATAAAGTCTACAGAATAATAATCTCTTTGAATTTTTCATTTCAGATGACTTTGGAAGGCTGTGTGTTTCCCCGAACTAACTCATACTTTTTTTAAGGATTCTACTTTGACGTCAAAAATTAAAAAAAAATTAATATAAGATTAACTTAAAAAAAAATTTTGTATATACTTTAAAACACCAATAAAAACATGTAAAAACTTTAAAACGATCGCATTTTATTTTCGTTTTAAAAAAGATTCATGAAGAAACGTCGAAATTTCGGTCGTTACAAAGGAGTACCTTAAGTTACTATTGGTACAATGAATCGACGGCACTAACAACGATATTGGCAGCAATCAACGGAAACCATGGGGCATGGATTGCATTGGATACTGTGGAACCTGGCAACCCGGATGAGAGTAAATGCTATGGCAACACTGAAAACGACTGACAGCTGGAATGTACTAAAATGGCGCCTTGGCGGCTGTATGCAATATATTCATTCGTGTGTATCTACTGGTTGCGATAAAATAAATTGATAAAATCCTAAATATTGTCGATCTACTTAATTGTTATTTGGTATTGGAAACCACAGGTCATTACATTGGCGACGAGGTAAATATATGCGAAAAACAATAAAAAGAAAAAGAAAAGAAATGAAACTAGCAATTCTTTGTGCAGGCATGCAGTCACACATGTGCATATCCATATAAATGTTTATACATACATACATGTGTGTGCAAGTTAATACCCTACTCTGGTAAGCCGCATAACGGCAAATATATACAAAAAGTTAGAGTAAACAATACTTCTTAAAGCTAGCATAATCACTAATTGGATGATGAAATAAGCTCGTTCAATAGTGAAATATTTACTGTAAACATAAACAATTATTTGTTAAGGATAGAATTACAATAAGCAATACTTTTTAAAGCTAGCATAAGCACAAATTTATAAACATACACAATTATTTGTCAAGTACTTTTTAAAGCTAGCATAAGCACAAATTAGAGGATGATGAAATAAGCTCATCCAGTAGTGAAAGATTTATTGTAAACATAAACAATTATTTGTTCAGTATAGAGTAAGCAAAAATTTTGTACAATATAAAAAAAATAACGTAGGAATAAAAGAATCACTTCAAGTTTGACTTTGGAAGCAAGCGTTTTATTTTATTTTTTTTAGAGCTCACCCGCGTTAGAACTTTAATTTGCATGTTTGAATGCAAGAATGTACATATGTACCTATGTACATTCTGTGATCTAAAATATGATTAAAAGTGCGAATGGAGTTTCGTTTTCAGAAAACGCATTAGCAAGTCATTTGGAATCAAATGCTGATCCCTTGGAAAGGGACGAATGCGAATTTAACGAAAGTGTCGTAAGTGAAATGTAAGTTTAGGTTATTAATGGAAAAGAAACGCAAAGTGTTAGTGTTGTTTTGTTTCAGAAGCACACTGACAAGTCAATGCCAAGAATGCGTGAGAACGACTTCCATATAAAAACAAAAACATAAACAGGGAAAGACAAAGAAAAAAACAATATATTTTGAAGCACCGAGTTGCTGTTTGCAAATACAATTTTAAATTCGCTGCGGCGAGAAGATACTGATTGCAGTGTAGCTATGAGTTCAACAGGCATAGTACCATTTATGTGTGAGACAATTGATACATCTTTAATTCGAATTGAGTGGGAGAAATGGTATCGGGCTTTTAGATTATATCTTGAAGCAGAAGAAATTAAAGATTCGGTAAAGAAACGCAATAAGCTAATGCACCTAGGTGGCATACAACTCCAAGAAGTAATATATATAACATTCCTGGTGCGGTGATAGAGCCGACCACAAATGAAGATGCGTTTGAAATTCTAGTTAAAAAGCTAAACGAATATTTTTCGCCCAAAAGAAATTCATCGTTTGAGCGCCATTTATTTCGATCACTACCAGAAAGTGGTGAAAATTTAACTCATTTTATTTTGCGGTTAAGAAATCAGATAAACAAATGTCAGTTTGGTCAAACTAAAGAAGAGATTATAAATTATAAGTTGAAAGACAACTTGATAGACGCTTGGGCCCCGAAAGATCTTAAAAAACGATTATTGGAGAAAGAAATTTTACAAAAAAGAAACTCAACGTTATAAGTTTTAAATAATAAAAGAAACACAACGTTATAAGTTGTAAATAATAAAAGAAACACAACGTTATAAGTTTTTAAATAATAAAAGAAACACAACGTTAAAAGTTTTAAATAATAAACGAAATATTATACAACGTTACAACTGTTAGCATAACACGTGCTAGCCATATTACTGATATAATAAATCGTGCATGAAAAGCGGAATATTCAGAATATCTCGTATCCTTTTTATATTCTTATTTATTACCAGGAGAAATAATATTAAATATTGATTTTCCTATGGGGGATTCAGAAATTTATGTTCGCGGATTTACCGCATTATGTATAAGGATGCTTTTAATGTATGATGAGGGATCGATGTTTATTAATTCCTCAAAACAAGCTCAAACAGCTGTTGATCGTGCTTTGATCGCATGGGGAATTGCCCTTGATGTGATTAAACTGAATCAAGAGCGTGTACCAAATGAATTTCCTTTAAATGATTATGACTTAAAAACACGGAGCAATGAAGCAAGAGTTAATTTTGAATATTTGAAGATTAAAAATGGTCAGACGAATGACTTGTTAAAGAGATATTATCCTAATATTTGTATAAGAAATAATTATGTAGTTGACACTGATGATTCCCAAGAAATAAGGAATTTATCTAGGCATTTAGGTAGATGGAGGACATATTTAGGAGCGATGGCGTTCCTAGATCGAGGAAACAGGAATGTAAAATAGACTCAAATAAAGTGTTTAAAGCTCTTTATAATTTGGTTATAATTAAATTCTCTCAACATTTTGGCATCCCTTGCGGGGAACCTTTCCCTGCACATTGGAAATAATAAAAGTAAGGCTGCAGCAGTCCAGCAAGAAACTTAACCTCAAATACGGAGGATCCGCGTGTTCGTCGCACAATCAGACATGGTGCTTGGAAAGGAAGAGTCTTTATCCAAGCTCATTTTAAACTTTGGTGCAAGCACGCGTAAAATGGCAAAGTCCAAAAAAACAAAGGGCTATCTCGGAGCCAGGCGCAGTCTGCTGTCGGAGTATTGGTCGCGCTACCACGCTATTCGCGACGATCTTGGTGCGCTGGCGGTCACTGATGCTAATGCAGCAGCGGTGCGTGACGCGCTGCCCGATGATCACTTTGCAGCTATTGAAGGAGCATATTGCGAAGCAACGATGGTATCGACAAGCTTTCAGATATCGACAATGACAGTTTTAATCAATCTGCCACGTTTCGCTCAGTTACAGCAGGTGCACCACTCACAATTCTTCCAAAAATCGAGTTGCCGAAGTTCGATGGGTCTTTTGAAAAGTGGCTAAGCTTTAAGGGCATGTTCACTACGTGCGTGATCAAAGATACGGCACTCTCCAACGTGCAACGAATGCACTATCTCAAAAGCAGCGTACAGGGCGAGCCGGAGGTTATGCTCCGGAGTTTTTCGGTTATAGACGCTAATTTTATAATCGCGTGGGACCTACTCCAACAAAGGTATGACAACACACGACGACTTGTGAAGTCATACTTGCGAAACATTGTCAAGTTGGCGGCAATGCCCACAGAATCCGAAACGAGTCTGCGAAACACGTTACAACGTTACAACAGCTTGGCCGTCCAACAGCTCAGTGGGATGATTGGCTAATTTTTCTAATCACCGAAAAGCTCGATTCTGCCACAGTTAAAGAATGGGAGATTAGTCTTGGTAGTCAAAGCGAGCTGCCTGCTTACAGCGATTTAGTCCTAGAAAAACGCATTCTTGGATTGGAAGCAGTGGGGGCAGCTGCCAAGAATAAATCGAAAGATTTTTCACAAAAATCACCACACCATCAAGCTGTGCGAAGCCATCAAACCAGCTTTGGCCGATGCTCATGCTGTTCGGGTAAGCATACGCTCATGTACTGCCCGAATTTCCGCAAGAAAACATCTTCAGCAAAATTAGATCTGGTTCATAAGGCAAAACTTTGCAAAAATTGTCTAAAACCAGGCCACACTCTTAACGAGTGCTCATCTACTTATACTACATGCCAAAGGTGCATGCAAAAACATCATACACTGTTGCATGACAGTCTTTCTACGCAACCCAACAAGGTTGCTGCTCATCATACGCGTTCCGATTATTTAATACAAACACCAAACACAAATGATCTCACATCTGTTCTGCTTGCAACTGCGGTTATTGGAATACGCTCTCCCACAGGGCATGAACTCCAACTGCGGGCGCTTCTGGACAATGGATCACAGGCATCTTTTATCAGCGAGTTTGCAGTTCAACAACTACACCTTCGCAGAGCCCGTCTTCAAGTACCCATCACCGGTATAGGCGGCTGCCGTGTAGGTGAGTCTAATGGCGTAGTTCATTTCTCATTACATTCACTTACAGAACCCGAGTTCAACCTCGATTGTTCGGCTCTGGTCCTGCCCCGCTTGGGACATCTCATGCCGTTAAAACGTGTCGATCCAAAACCATATTCGGAATTTCTCGATCTGCCATTAGCCGATCCAAACTTCTTCGAACCAGGGTCTATTGCTGTCGTCATCGGCGCAGACCTCTACCGTCTCCTTTTGCGCAACGACATCAACAAAGTTACCGCACAGAATACTCACTTAGGATGGGTAATCTACGGCCGTCTGCCCCACACATCTACACTACTCCTGGCCAGCACGTTTTGCGCTACAGCCATTACTGAGCTTAACATTTGGTTCAGCAACTGTGGAAGTTCAATGAATGTGAGGACGTGGAAGGCTCATCATCAATGACGCAAGGCGAAATTTACTGCGAGAAGCTATTTGAGCGTACAGTGTGTCGCGATCTTTCCGGGCGCTATCACGTTCAATATCCCTTTAAGGAGTCCTGTGACCTTCGACTGTTCGCATACCAAGAAGCGCGCCTTCAAAATCGGGTGCCTTATATCGGGTGTCGATTGGGACGATCCCATTCCTGATCCACTTCAACGAGAATTGCCTTATAGGCAATTTTTGACAACTTGTGCAACGCGTATGTTAGAGTTCTTTATAGAGTGAATGAGTATAATAGCCTATATTGGTATAATATATTCAGACTGAAGCTACAAACTTCTTTTAATTTCAAGGGAGAAAATCTCTTGAAACATGCGGTAACAGTCGGTGTTAATCCAGATTTTTTCATAGTTTTAGCTAAACGATTAGATAATGAAGGATTAGTCCCTAAGACGTCAATACATACAATGGAGCGAATGCAGAGCAGAGAAGCCGAACGTTTTTTAAGTGAACGTTAGCATAACACGTGCTAGCCATATTACTGATATAATAAATCGTGCATGGAAAGCGGAATATTCAGAATATCTCGTATCCTTTTTATATTCTTATTTATTACCAGGCGAAATAATATTAAATATTGATTTTCCTATGGAGGATTCAGAAATTTATGTTCGCGGATTTACCGCATTATGTATACGGATGCTTTTAATGTATGATGAGGGATCGATGTTTATTAATTCCTCAAAACAAACTCAAACAGCTGTTGATCGTGCTTTGATCGCATGGGGAATTGCCCTTGATGTGATTAAACTGAATCAAGAGCGTGTACCAAATGAATTTCCTTTAAATGATTATGACTTAAAAACACGGAGCAATGAAGCAAGAGTTAAATTTGAATATTTGAAGATTAAAAATGGTCAGGGCGGTTCTTGTGGTAATGGGAACAGATACCCGAAGACGAATGACTTGTTAAAGAGATATTATCCTAATATTTGTATAAGAAATAATGATGTAGTTGACACTGACTATTCCCAAGAAATAAGGAATTTATCTAGGCATTTAGGTAGATGGAGGACATATTTAGGAGCGATGGCGTTCCTAAATCGAGGAAACAGTTCAATGCCTTATAGGCAATTTTCGACAACTTGTGCAACGCGTATGTTAGAGTTCTTTATACGAGTGGATGAGTATAATAGCCTATATTGGTATAATATATTCAGAATGAAGCTACAAACTTCTTTTCATTTCAAGGAAGAAAATCTCTTGAAACATGAGGTAACAGTCGATGTTAATCCCGATTTTTTCATAGTCTTAGCTAAAGGATTAGATAATGAAGGATTAGTCCCTAAGACGTCAATACATCCAATGGTGCGAATGCAGAGCAGGTTCATTAAAGAAGCAGCACGTGTTGTAATGCGATATGATGTTGTTGAAAAGCTTTTTGTTATGTTCGGAGCGCTACGTTCATTCCCTATAAGAAGAAGAATAGAATTCGCATGTGAGGGATCAGAATTATTCAAGATAAACTTTTGATAAAAATTCTTAAGGCTATACGATTAAATGATGAACCGTTATATAAATGTTTTCAGCCTCTTTTTGATTTTCCGATTGATATCTTACATAGCTATGGAGTATTGACTGAAGTCGTTGTTAATTCAACGTTAAATTTTATTACGGAGGGCGAGATAAAATCTTGTATTGAAAGAAAGAAGCCTTTTACTAACATTACTCAGCGAGGCTCGAGAAGCCGAACTTTTTTTAAGTGAACGTAGGAGTGGAAACTCTGATCAAACTGCAAAGAGTGTTAAAATTGAAGTGGCATTGCGTTGCGATTTTTGATTTTTGTCGAAAGAAGGGTCACACGCCGGAAAACTGTTTCAAAAAGCAAAAGGCCGATGCTGCGGAAGCTCATCAGTGGCAATTGCACAGGCAGTAAATGTTATGCCTAAATTTGCTTGCTATGGTTGTAATACCCCAGGCGTTACTCGCGCAAATTGTGCAACATGTCGGAACAAAAATCAACCCGCGGAAGGTTTCGTGAATTTTAATTCAATAACTGCGAATGGTATTGGAAGAGACGTACATACCTATGGTCAACGTACAACTTTTCGGTGTACCAGGTCAAGCATTTTTTGACTGTGGTGCACGTACTAGCGTAGCAAGCGCTAATCTTAAGTCTGTCATGGACTTTAAAGGTTGTAAATACCGAAATGTGAAGTGTGAAATTACGTTAGCTGATGGTAGTCCCTCTACGCAAGAATGCTACAAAGTTCATTTCCTTGAGGAAAAACGCTTATGCGTATTTTGCGGCTATTTTTATTTGAATATATTTAAGGCACATGGTTGTACCCAACCCTTACCATTTTTAATCACGTCTGAATTTTATTTCACACAACAGAGGCAGGTTGGCATGTGTAACTTATTAAAGCCGCCTCACGGATTTTTAGATTACGTAAAGGAGTTTGAAGTAATTTTTAAGGCAGAATTTGATTCAACTTGTCAGAGGATAGGCATAGGTCAAATTTTATTTTACACAATGAAAAATGTTATACCTCTTATGTTGTGGTATTTGGGAAAGAGATTTAGTTGTAGCTTTTTTTGTTAGTCTTTTAAAATTTTACAATAGAAAGCTTAGCTCCCCGAACTTCAAAACGAAGATTCTGTGTATTTCGCATATGTAAAAGACTTTTTTAAGCAATTGGAAAAATAGTATAAAGCGTATAAAATACAATTTCACTTTTCATATTCTCAACAGGTTATGGGCCCCCCAGTTACCCAAAATAAGCCTGCTGAAATAATTTCGATTGCGCGTAATGATTAAACCGACGAATAGGCGATTCCAAAAGAAGATTCAGAAATTACCCATCAGGCACGTGGATCGAATCTTGAAAGTGCATCTGAGATGGCTGTGAATTCAGTATCTGGCTCATCCAGAATTGAGCTTTTGTCCAAGGAGAACTTTGACACTTGGAGTATGCAGGTAGAGGCGTTGCTTATTAAAATGACTTGTGGGATTACGTCAATGGTACGTCTGCTATGCCAACAGAGGGTAATGCTGCTGCTAAAGCATTATGGTTGAAAAATGATAAAAAGGCTAAGGCAGATTTAGTTCTTTCAATGCAATGATCAGAATTGAAGCAAGTTCGTGGTTGCGACACTTCACGGGACGTGTGGTTCAAATGGATTGAATTTATGTATCAAAAGGGCCGGTGCGCAAAGCAACTCTTTTGAAACAGCTAATGCTACAAAAGTTAGATGAGGTGGTAATGTTAAAGAGCATATTGCTACGTTCTTCGATGTAGTTGACAAGTTGGAAGGCATGAGTGTACCAATAAATGGTGATTTATTGTCAAATATGCTACTGTATGGTTTGCCATCGTCGTACAAACACTTTCGTTGTGCTATTGAGTCAAGAAACGAACTGCCCAAACCTGATATATTGAAGATCAAGATTATTGAAGAGAGCGAGGCACGTAAACAAGCATCGGGAACTGCGGTTATTGCAATGGCCGCTGGGGAGCGTATACATGCTGATAAGAAATTTACAAAGAGAGAGAAAAAGTATAATAGAATATTGACACTTGAATAGAGATGCCATACTGGCATGCATATTTTATTAGAGAAGTACTGAAATATTTTCAACACGACCCCTCAATAAGCAGGTCAACTTAAGTGAACAAGTACACCATTGTCCCTTACCCTGTCAGTAATTTCTTCAGACGTACGAAGGTTTAGCACATGGGAGAGACTGCGTTCCACACAACAAATTGTTTTGCGTTTCCTTCGCCGGATCTTGACGTTTACGCCACGTTCGCTACTAAAACTTTTCAAATTGCGCGATATTGAAGCGCAAGAGCAAATTCTTATTGCCGTAAGCCAAGAAAATGCGTTTAGCGAAGAAGTCAAACATCCAAAATTGTAAAGCCGCGATATGAATACAGAAGATGAGCGTGCTCTCTTCAAATGGCAAAGTGTTATAAACAAAAATGGAAAGCGTGCCAACGAAGAGTCCCCTAGTTTGCATACCCAGAGAAAACAAGTAATGATACACCCAAACCGATTTGATCTATTAAGTGATGATGACAATGGTGAACTAGAGACTGGTAAGAACAGTAATATGGAAGCGAACGAAGCAACGGTGTCAAATATTCCAAAGCCCCCTCCGTTGATCATACCTGGAGTAGTTAACATAAGTGAAATGATAAGCTCTATTTCAACATTGATTTCTAAAAAAGATTTTAGTTTTATAAGTCGTGAAAAGATGGACAAATTAGACTATTAATAAATAACATAGATTCATATAGAAAAATTGTACAGCTACTAGAAGCAGGAAAGATAAGTTATCATACATATCAGCCCAAACAGGAGCGTTCATACAGAATAGTACTTAAGGGATTACACTACTCAACTCCTATTGAGGATATAAAAAATGAAATCACCCTATTAGGACATGAAGTCAGAAATGTATTTAATGTCAAAAGTAGAGTAACGAAATAACCTCTGTCAATGTTTTTTATTGACTTAGAGCCCCGTACCAACAACAAAAAAATTTATGAGTTAAAACATTTGAATAATTTTTAATTTATAAATATTAGTTGTAAGAACTCATTGAAAAAGATTATATTGTATACCTTTGTCCAAAACAGAAGCGTTAGTCGTCAATTAGTCATAAAGTGATCGTAACAGTGATTTGTTTACCAAAATATCAAATCGTACGTAAATTACAAAGAACGCAAAAGTGGCTGGAAAACGGGTACCATTTGAGGTGATTCAATTGGTCTATTGTAATTATACAATAATAAGAACTGTGCAGAAATGTTTTATTTAATCCAAAAAAACTGTTTATAACATAATAAATCGTGCAAAAAATTAAAGTAGGTGGGAGTTATTTATACAAAAATACTCTGATACTGAAAGTTTCCGGCTTTCGAAAGTTGTTGCAAAAAGAATTAAACAAAATCATAAAAGAATTCATAATTTGCAAGCAACTTTAACAATATATATATGCTACATGGACCAATAAGTTCATAAGATGAGGCAGAGATGGCGGCGTCAATGCCAAAAGCATATGGTATTTAGTGAGAACCGCCCTTTAGGAGCTACTTGTCAAATTGCCGATTAGTTTGTGAGTTACAGTCGTTTCAGTGAAGCTACTTTTGGTTTTGTGAAAATAATGGATTCTAAAGAATTTCGTGTATTGATAAAACACTGTTTTTTAATTAAAAAAAATACTGTGGAAACACACCAGTGGCTACGGAAGTATTATTCGGACTCCCCTCCGTCAATCGGAAGCGTTGAACGATGGTTTCGTGAATTTAGATGCGGTCGTACGGGCACTGAGGTCGCAGCGCGTTCAGGAAGTCCAAATGAAGCAGTTGTTCCAGAAAACATAGAAAAAATCCATCGTATCATTTTGAATGATCGTAAAGTGAAAGTGCGCGAGTTAGCAGAGACCGTAAGCATATCGAAAGGGTCAGTAGGAACGACCAAAGCCGACCAAAAGGTCCAAAGACGCAACAATCGGCTGGAAAGGTCTTGGCCAGCATTTTTTGAGATGTTTGCGGTGTAATCTTAATCGAGTATCTTGAAAAGGGTAAAACGGTCACCGGCGAGTATTATGCCAGCATTTTGGACCGTTTGAACGACGAAACCAAGAAAAAGTGGGCTGCATTTAGCAAAGAAAAAAGTGTTGTTCCACCAAGACAATGCACCAGCTCACAAATCAACGATTGTCATAGCAAAATTGCACGAATTGCACTACGAATTGATTCCCCATCCACCGTATTCTCCAGATTTGGCCCCCAGCGACTTTTGGCTGTTTCCAAACTTGAAGAGATGAAGAAGTTGAATGGGAAACAGACGCGTATTTTGAAAGACTTTCTACCGATCATTTTCCGAAAGGCATCGAAATGTTAGAAGACCGTTGGGAAAAGTGTATCGCCCTAGAAGGGACCTATGTATGTTGAATAATAAAATGAATTTTGGTTGAAAAAATTGTTTTTACCCTCTCACCTTATGAACTTATTGGACCATGTAGTATATATACCTATATATAATTGGCGCGTACACCCTTTCTGGGTGTTTGGCCGAGCTCCTCCTCCTATTTCTGACGTGCGTCTTGATGTTGTCCACAGTTTCCAGCCGACTACGAACGGCAGATATTTTTTATTAGGAGCATGGAAGAAATACACTCAGAGGTTTACAAGTAGAACATGGAAGGAATTGATCGTTCAGACCAAAAATAAATCTGCATAGAACTTCAATCAGACCCCAAAAACTGCACCTTCCTTTGCTTGTTCACTGATGACTCAAGGATGATGCAAATATTTCACAGCAATTATTTGTAACATGTTATTTTTTTCAGATACACGTGGAAGTGATACCAAACCTTTAATGCATCGACCATCGTTTCATGCTTAAAGTAGAATATACCTATAACTTCTAATTCTCTGTATGTATGTATGTAATTTCAATGTTAATGAATAGAGCAAAACTTATTTATACCCACAAAAATATACAAACTTTAAAGATTTTAATTAAATGTGCTAAGCTATTTTAATTACTTAAACAATCACTGACACCTGATAAGATAAATTGCTACTTTCCCCTCACTATATATGTATATATTTTCCCCCACTTTGTATCAACTAGAAATATAAATTATCCCAACCCCCACACATTTACACTTTAGTATACATTTATAAAATATGAGTTCTACAATTAAATAAATTTGCGTGTTTCCACTTTTATATTTCCAAAAATAGAACGACATAAGGGCAGTTAGAAAAAAAAAACAAAAACAACGACAAAAATTAATTGTATATACTATTAGGAGGTATTTTAGGGACTCAGATATGGACTTTACATGTATGTATGTATAAGTATATAAAAGTTGAAGTTTACACTGTTTGTTTGTTTTCAATATGCTTATAGTATAAAAACTATGTATTTAATTAGTTGCACAATTCTTATTGTATTCTTACTAACTAACTGTGATATATTTTACCCCAATCGACACATTTCAATATTCATGTAATTACTTTCCTTATTTTCCTTACTTATAATCTATACACATTTACCTTAAATTAATATTTGCGTCCGACGCCTGGTCCTGGATTCAATAAGCGACAAAAATGTGGTGTTGTCACGCGACAATCGACTTGCGTGTGACGTCTTTGTCGTACCGACTGTGGTCATTGCCGATTCATCGAAGCGCCGTTTATGTATTCATTGTGCCTTTTCGCCTGTTGGAGAAAAAAAAAAAAGTAAATATGAAATATAAAAGAGAGATATTTTTTATGACAAATAAATATACATAATTAATTTTATTTTTGAATCAATACCCAGTAAAAGAGTCTCAGTGAAAAATTTTTTTTTTTACTTTCATTGAATTATTATGTTATTTTCAAACATCTGTTGTTTGTTAACCGCTAAACAATAAGCATAAATTGCATTTTAGTAATTTAAATACCAGAAATAGAAGGACAAAGGCTGTGTAAGTCGGTGTGGGTTAAGGTATCTACTTAGTCTTGCCATAAATTCTGTGACAAATTTTACAATGCATACAGGGAGAACACATTGATAGCAAAAAGTTAAGTTATTTTTGCTTTTGTTCGTATGCATTGACTACACATAAATTACACTCAGTTTCGTGGCAAATTTCGCTTGCTAACAATGGAGTGGGGAGATAAGGAAAATCACATTGCAGTGATTGCATTACAAAAAGCCAGTGCCAGTGAGATTTACGAATGCTGAAAAAACTTAATATTTCAAGCATGTTTGTTTACCACACGATCAATCGTTTTTCCCAAACGTCTGAAGTGAGAGATAGTACAAGAAGTGGTCGTCCTCCTGTGGTGCGAATCAGTGCAGCCATAAAAGCTGTTTGAGAAAGAATTCGCAGATATCCTCTTAGAAATCAGAAAGTGATGCGCAGGGAAATGAATGTATCGACCAGATCCATGTTAAGACTGATTAGAGATGATCTTCACCAAAAAGCCTTCCCTCGCTCAACTGGTAATCTTTTGACAACGCGCTTGAAGAAAATTAGGTTGGACAGATTCTTCGGTGGCACGCGGTCAACGGCCATGAAAATATTCTTTCCACAGATGAGAAAAATTTCACTGTTTTAATAAATAAAACGATAAAATCTATGCTAAAACTGCTAAAGACACAAAAATTTTGTTCTAAGGGTTCAGCAGGGCCACCATCCAGCCTCCGTAATGGTTTGGTGGAGAGTGTCTTGTAAAGGCGTTACATCTCTTCATTTCTGCGAAAAAGAGGTTAAGACCAGGCAAAAAATGTACCAAGAGGATGTCTTAGAAGATGTGGCGAAGCCGTTGAAGAAGATCACAAAGCGAAAACCACCTAGCAGTGGCCTAAAAAACAATATTCCTGGATTCATAGCCGCAGAAGATTGGCCGTCTGGAAGTCCATATCTGAATCCATTGGACTAGAGTTTCTAGTCAGAATTGGAAAGCATGACCTGTTGAAGACCTCAAACAATTTTGTAGAGCCTCGAACAATCTTTGATTCAAGCAGCGACGTCAATATCCATGGAAACCGTGCTGCAATAGCTGAATGGCCTAATCGTTTGAAGGCTGGTGCAAAAGCAAATGGTAACCATTTTTAATTAAAAAATCAAAAAAGTTTGTTGTGATGTGGAATCAGCGGTACGTTGATGACTTTTCCGAGCGCGGCTTGAAGCCAATGACGACAAAAAAGCAGGATAAAGTGATCGTCTAACTTTTGTCGACGACCTACGCAGAAAAGCT
>JAYXIM010012829.1:0-12544 GCA_037575425.1 Anastrepha fraterculus | reverse complement strand
ACAAAAGAAAAGAGAAAACACTTACTAACGTACATAGTATTAGTCCATGTTACCTCGTACTACATACCCGCATTAAAATAGACAATTCATAACTTGTTTGGAATTTCGCTTCACATACCGGCGTAAGGACATTGCTTAATAGCAGACAAATAGCACCACTGCAACTATGCGGCGGGAGTTTCAAAGAAATGCTAAAAACTATTTTTTATTCTTACCTATATTTACGTACACACACTAGCATACGGTTTATATCACTATTTTTATTTTCCTTCTGTCATGTGCGCAAAATCTGCGTGTGTCCTGTGTGTCAGTTAGTGAATAAATGTGAAATACCCTAACGATTTATGAGGCATCTCCAATTGAAAATCAATAAAGCGTTAAGACGAAACACAATACAATACGCATCTGCAAACATGTGAAAATTTGTAAGGATATTGGTATATAACTTGGCAACACACAGAGTAGCTTCCGTTCACCATAACTGCTTTACTGCTGCTATGCGCACCCAGTCAGAGGGAAGCACACAGAGGACTTGGTGCAGAATTGTGTAGTTTTTTTACTTGTTTTTACATACATAGGTATATTGGGTGTTTTTTTAGCTACATGAGAACCATCGATATTGATAAGTATGATTTGATAGCTGAGATTGCAAGCAGTGTTGACATTCCTGATCAGTAAGCTTTAATAAGCCATCACGAATCGTTTAAAGCTATGGAATGTGAAAATTGAATTAGCAAAAGTAAATTTGTGCACGAATTTTATAAAGCGAGGTGTTGAAGAAGACGCCGAAATGTCGAACGTTCTCAACTTGGCCTTTGTCCTCCGTCTACGTCGAAAATTATAAGCTATAAAATATAGCTCGCGCAAGAATGGAAGCCTAATTTCCCCCTTTGCGTCGCATTTTAGCTGTTTGTGCTCACTAAGATTTATTATTTGGATTCATTCCCAAAAAGTATCAAAAAATTGGACCGAAGTAATGGACCAAGTAATTCGTTGCCGCGGCGGACATATATATGCCGGATAAATTATTACAAAATTAAGTGTCATGAACCAGATTATAATAAAAAATTATTCCAACAGTATTTCTTGCTTTGTATATATTATCATTTTATGTTCTTCAGCTCTTAAAAATTACCTTTTAGTTTTCCGGCACAATTCCAGATGCTTTCTTAAAGAGGAAGAATTGTGGGATTAAAAAAAATATTAAAATTTTCGGTTGCTTGCAAACAACGACCACAATAATGCGATTTACTACCAAATATATATGACCAACCAATACGTCTTAAAGAACGCAAAGGGGCTTCACTGCGGCGGTAGTCAGCATTGCGCAACATAGGCCGTACTCATCAGCTGCGTAAGAGGATAAAAAAGGTGCAGCTCAGAGTTGGCGGCAACTTCATTGAGTCTAAGCCACATGTGAAGTGCCTAGGCATCCTGGTAGATCATCGACTTAGCTGCGATTGCAACGGTAATTCTTGCCACAATAATGGCAAATGTCAGCGGACCAAGACAGCAAGCAACACAGGCCCTGCCAGGAGTGGTAAGGTTTATTCTCCTAGTGCGACAGTTTGGTGTGGTGCATTTTAACGCGCTACTTATGCACAAAGATTTGCTTCGTGCGCTATTTTCTGTGCGCTCTTAGAGTCTGCTCTGTCATAACGGTTTCGGAAGACGCTGCGCTCGCCATAACTGACCTATGTCCACTTGACTTGGTAGAGATATGTGCTGCTAAATATATAAGGCACAACAAAAGCCAATGGGATCCCAATGAACACCTAAAAATTATTAAAACGCGTAGCTTAGTCCAGTGGCAGACACGATAGGAAAGTTGAACAGGGGGATCCCTCGCCGCATCTCCAGCGTGGAAGAATGGTTTGAAAGAAAGTACGGCAGGTCGATTACTACATTACCCAAATCCTTAGTGATCATAGAGGTTTTAAAGCATACCTTCTTCACTTTGGGTATAAGAAGACTCTATACTGCGAACCAGAAATCGACGAAGATGTGGGACATGTGATTTTCAATGCTCTCGTTTTAGAAGACTTAGGAAACGACTAGAAGATAACCTCGGCTGTAGTGTCACGCCCAAAAATATAGTACCACTAATGCTAAAGAGCAAAAACGCAGAGAACGACATACAGCATTAGGCTGCCAGTAATGCAGTAACTTCGCTACAGCGAGTAGGCTAAGCAGAGACGCGAACGTCAAAAAAAGCGTGTAAGCCGTCCAACACAAAATTGCAGGCAAACTAACGATACCAGACAGAGAAACTTACCTTTCCATGGTATAGACAGATTCATGGCGGGTGGGCGAGCCCTGATATGACAGGGGTTACTTTCACATCAAATAATTTAAGAAGTGGGTGGCAACAAGTTGATGCTATTTTCGTTTTTTTGCATCTGGAGAGAAAAAGACGTAGAGTCTAGTGCTCAAATCGCCTCCCAACGAAATATTTATCGGTAGTACCAGACGGAATGGTACTTTGACGATAGGTGGTTTATATATATATATAATTGGCGCGTACACCCTTTTTCGGTGTTTGGCCGAGCTCTTCCTCCTATTTGTGGTGTGCGTCTTGATGTTGTTCCACAAATGGAGGGACCTACAGTTTCAAGCCGACTCCGAACGGCAGATATTTTTATGAGGAGCTTTTTCATGGCAGAAATACAATCAGAGGGTTGCCATTACCTGCCGAGGGGCGACCGCTATTAGACAATTGTTTTTATTACTTTTGGTTTCACCGAGATTCGAACCAACGTTTTCTCTGTGAATTCCGAATGGTAGTCACGCACCAACCCATTCGGCTACGGCGGCCGCCGTGGTTTAGTACGAGTTAAAGTCCCACACTGACCGAGTTAGGATTTCAGTGCTTATCCCACATAAAAATTAAAAATAAAAATAAAAAACTGTACGATATTCAGCATTTGTTCTATATGTTTCTAGCTCCTTCATGGTAATACAAACTTTTTTTTGTAAATTATTGAGAATTGTTTCGAATTAAGCGCTATTTTTGGTAATTCGAGCCTATCTCAGTTATCGAAGAATTGCTGTACTCTAAATTATAGAAGTAATATATACCTATTAATGGCACATACATCGTTGGATATAAGCTTTATTAAACGTTGAGCCAAATTACTTTCTGCGGCATCTTTATTAAAATTAAACCAAAAGGCAAAGCGAAATTTCAATACTTTGCTGTTTTACAAAACTTTGATTTTAGCAATTTCAGAAAGAATTCAATGAGAGAGAAAACTGTTGTGTCACTTTACTTATGCTATTTAAACCAGGTCAGCATAAATTACCTGTCAACCACTCAAAGGACAGGTGAAAGGCTTCACACTCAGTGCAGCCGGACGTATACGTAATATTTTTGTCAAACGTACACACAAACACATAACTCTGTGTGTTTGTTACAAGGGAAACGCTTAAGTACATCGAAATAGTGCACGCAAACGCATTTTACAAAAGTAACACCACAACGAACAGTCTGCAATAGCTGCAACAAAAACAACTATAAACAGTAACTTATGAAAAGTGCCATTTTACGAGTGTCATGGGTTGTTTGCTTGGAATTGTGCTATACTGCATGTATGTATATAGCTATCATGTGCACGCACAGACAAAACCGAACACATATGCTCCTGGATATATCCATATTTATACTTATGTACATAAAATGATTACAAACATTCACTTGACTGAGTACTAAAATTACAATAAAAATTGTGCATTTAAATCAGTTCATGTATGTAAAGTACTTGCTGCCTTATTGGCGAACATTGTGCTTGCCACAACAACAAAAACATATTTTGCTGATGTACCTGTGGCTTTTACATTTAATGTGTACTTGTATGCACACATCCACAAGGCTAAGCGGCTGGCAAGTGCTTTACAGTTGTGTTTAAGCCTTCACATAGGGACCTTTGACAGCGAGTTCAGCTGTCTGTTTAACGCAGCTCTTGTAATATCGGAAAACTTACACTCATTTGCATATGTGCATGTGTGAAATTTTTCAATTTGGGCGGGAATAAAACAAGCTGTATATGAGGCATTACAAAAGCTCTTGTTTAATTTCACAGGCACATAGGTATATGTAGGCCATTATAAATGGAATGTGACATCGTTCAAAATTTATGCCGTGGCTAACTTTCAACGGCTCTGTTGCATAGGTCTGCTGTTTTGTAGCAATGGTGTGGACCGCGCTAACCCTGAGGGCAGCGTTCGTTTACAGCTTATTGGCATCGAGCTACGACTATGGAAAGTATCACAAGAAATTGTGTAGGTCAAATCACATGTTCTTGAATTTAAATGATTTTCGCGAGAGATGACCAACCCGTTAAATCGTTCATAATAAAATTTTACAGCTTTTTAACAATGATCCTTTTAAAAACCACTGCGCATACATAACTAAGTTCTACAATGGATAGGAGTTCTCAAGCAATACAATGGATAGGAGTTCTCCATTTTCAATTTTTTTCTTCAGTTTTCAAATGGTTACTATAAAGGGTGATTAAATTAGGGGTGATTCTTCCAATAGGGCTTTTGACAGATAACGCATGACTACTGTCAAACTAAATACATCATTTTTTCAGTGTTAATTGACATTTCATCTTGGAAAGACTTACGCCTCAATAACGTTTACAAATCGTACAACTGTATTACGAAAATCGACACTCAATCAAAAGTGTCATCGCGCACTCAGGCCAACTTATGAGTGTACAAAACCATTCAGCGATGAGGCCCATTTTTGGCTTAAGGGGTCCCGGTGGTCTAGAGCTCGAAAATTTAGGGTATTTTCAGGAATTTTTTTACAATAAAAAAATTAAAAACGATATTCAAATTTTTTAGGTTTTTTTTAACTTATTTTACATACAAAAATGAAAAAAAAAATTTTAAATTTTATTAATTTTAAAAAGGGCGCTGAAGTTGACCCTCCCGAAAAACTGGAGGACGAAGTTGTCAATTTTGCAACACAAAACCCCACAAAAATTATTAATCAGTATAACTGTAGCTATGTCCCGTATTAGAATAGAAAAAAAATTGACCAAATGGCGCGGTTTTGAATTTGATACTCTAAAAATCGCGTTTTTTTAGTTGTTTCAATCAAAAAATATGAAATAATAATATGATCCTAGTATGGGCGATAGCCCTGTTTTTTTGTTGATTTGACAACACTAGGCCGACAAAAGTCGTTTCGAGATAAATGAGTTTAAAGTTTAAGGTACAGGAGCAGGAGCACCGCTATCTAACTAGTTAATGGGCTGTAGAAGCTATAATGTTCAGAATTTCTGCATGAAAATTGCACAGTATATTTCTAAGTTAAGAGCCATTTCAGAACAGCCATTACATACATTGAAGCAACCGTTTGGTGCAGACTATGGGCTGCCGGAATCATCGTCCTATATTTCTTAAAAAACGCGGCTGGAGTTATTGTAACAGTGAATGGTGGAAGCTATCGCGCTAATGTAAACGACTTTTTAATGCCGAAAATTGAAGCCCATGATCTTCACAACATTTGGATCCAACAAGACGGCGCTACTTGCCATACAGCACATGAAACAATGGATTCACTGCGTCGTCGTTTCGGTAAGCAACTTATTTCTCATCTCGGACTAGTGCTCAATCAAAATGAATTTCTTTATTTTATTTCAATTTAAAATGCGATATTTTCGACTGTTATATAGCTTTTTAGCTAATATTTACTTTTAGTTATTGATATAATAATAAATCTAATATCTGCTCTGCTTGAAATTAAAATTGGTCGAGCCAATGAGCCACAAGAGATTTGGTAGCTCCTAAACCACTCAGGCTAAAAAGCCTATTGTATTTAGAGCTCTGGAAAGAGGGTAGATAGTCAAGGAGGGAAGGAGAAAAGTATCAGAGGAAGAGAAAGGAAAGAATAGGGACAGAGACAGAGGTAGTTAGTCCTGTGAGAATTTCCCAGATTCTTTGGTAATTCTGTAGATATCTTCCAGTTTTAGAGAAACGAATATTTCTCATTCTCACCACATCGGAACCCAAAACTCGTAACCGTGCTCTACCAAAGGCAGGACACTTACAGAGAAAGTACTCAGTGCTATCCGCCTCCTCCAAGCACGACAGGCATATAGGGTCCTCAATAATTCCAATGGTGGGCATATGCTGACACCATGGGTTGTGTCCTGTAATAATGCCGAACATCAACCGAACGTCTTTCCTTCCAAGTTTCAGTAGAAAGTTTGACAATTTTCTGTTCGGACTTGTGACAAAACACTTTGCAGTTCTACAGCGTTCTAGACCGGACCATCGCTCTTTATGTAGATTGCATACATAATCGCTGATTCAATTCATCATTCCTGCGGAACTGATTCCGATTATTGGTTCTGGTCCTTGTGGGGGAACCGCTGATCCACGGTTGGACAATTCATCGGTAATTTCGTTTCCTTGAACACCGGAGACTCCTGGATCCCATATAG
This sequence comes from Anastrepha fraterculus, assembly GCA_037575425.1. Classification (NCBI taxonomy): domain Eukaryota; kingdom Metazoa; phylum Arthropoda; class Insecta; order Diptera; family Tephritidae; genus Anastrepha; species Anastrepha fraterculus. The sequence continues at coordinate 6,089 of JAYXIM010012829.1, read as the reverse complement.
TACAAGCCTGTTCTGTCTTGCGACAGAATTAAGCTTCTTCTTGAACAATCTTTGAAGTTTGCTTCGCGTTCTCCAGGGCCTTCAGTGCAGCCTCACTGTCACTGAAAACTCCAATCTGTTTCCCGCTCCATCTCCTCTCGATTATCCACTCGGCTATTTTCAGGATGGTAAAAATTTCCGTTTGGAAAACAGTTGTCATTTTCCCCATAGCATAGTGATACTTAGTATTATCGTTTAAGTACCATCCGACCCTAGACCCAATTTCATTCTTGGACCCATCGGTAAAGAAAATATCCCTGAATGTATTCTGGATTGCTCCATTGCTCATGTAGTGGAAATCTACTCTGCTTACTTTACCAAATTCCTGACAAATTTTTTTGGAAGGTTGACTAGGGTTGTCACTTCCCAGATAGTTAGAATTAATATTGCTTCCATATGATTTATATGTTATTGTCTAAAGATGTTCGTCTAAGTGGAAAATATCAAAATTACCGAATTTCAACAAGGAAACCTTTGGCTCTTATGAATATGTAATGGATAAAGTAGATATACATATGTACATCAAAAAATCTTTCAAATGTTTTAAGAAGAATTATTTTAAATAATATAATAACTCTTCGTATTGTAACGTAATGGAATTTCACACTGCTTGAGAAAAACAATAATTTCATTTGCCCGCTCTTGACAGGCCTATCTACGCAATTATTTCACGCACTGTACTTAAATTTTGCTTAATTACATTATATTACTAAGCACATAAAAATGAGAATATGTAGGTATATATACATATCAATATAAATACATCTACTCCATAATACACAACCGCTTTTGTTCTTGCGTTATGAACAGAATGCAGTTGCTGGAATTTTGATGTAACTTCAAAGCATCTGTCATCTACCTCTACATAGGTATGTATATTAAATACCAAGAAGCCCAAAACTTCGAAGACATTCACTTAAGCGCCTACAAGTGAAAGGCGATATTGAATTATTCCAATTTCGACAAAGTGAGTACGAGACATCGAAAACCTTCAACATTCCAGTGAAGCAAGCACTATCAGAATAATTTGTAGGTATTCAAACAATAATTCCCTTTAAATGGTCACGGGAAACGTACCATTCTGAATCTTGTTTAATAAATATGTACATTTTCGTAGAACCAAGTAATTAATTTGCTAACCGAAGAACTTAAATTTTTCATTTTTTTTTTTTTGTTTTGATATCAAATCACCCTTTTTTGTTTTATATTATTGCACTGATGTTAACTTCTATGAATTCACAATGTTCGAGACCTCAGCAATCTGCTCAACTGGAGCAAGATTAAAAAATGTTGAGTTTCACATTAAAAAATCACCGCAATCGATGCCTAATAATCCACTTCATACTCAAATGTGTTTGCACAGTTTTGATTGCTAGATGCTTCGACCAAAAATCTCGATCCTTTGCAGACATCCTCCAGTTTTTCAGTACAAAGAACTTGGCGTCGTAATTAACAGTATCAATTTAAGTTTTATGTATATACAATTACTAGCGAAAACTTGCCCGTTCCGCTGGTCGTCTTTAAAAAAATCTAGATTAATTAATTAAACGTGGTTTTCTCTGGAGAAAAAATACTCACTTGTCGTTTGCTTGAAAATCAGATCAGAAAGAAAGTTTGAGCGCGTCGTTGTTCCGTTCTGCATTTGCATAGATGCTCTCCCCTTTACACATAAACAACAACATCAATCGTATGATACATACACTTGTGTTCAGGTGCAAATGACTTTTTTGCGTGAAGTCTGATATAAAATAAGTTCTATTTACTCTTCTTAAATTTATATAAACTTTTCCAGGCGAAGTAAAAAAACTGACATATATTTGCTTCAACCGTATATTTGTGAGTACACAGGTAATACGTAAATATATGAATGATATAGGTAATATCTCATATTAGCATAACCTTTCTGCAAAAAATTAAGGAAACGATCACCAATCACGCCAGCAATGATACAATGAATTGTTCACTATAACTGACTTCAGATTAACGCTTATATAATAAGCGTATATGTAACATTTGAAAATTTTTTTAGAATTATTTTTTTAATTTTTAGTAATAAGTGGCCTTCCTCTTCCTCTTCCTCTTCCTGTAGCTATTCCTTTTCCTCTTCCATCTCCATCTCCAGCTCCATCTCCTTTCTTTATCCCGGAAACGGGCAGTAAAAATTACTTCACTTAACCTTCCTACGGTCTTCGGGTCATTTTTGACCAATTTCAGGAAAAAAATTAAGTTTTTTCAAGAACCAAATTTTTTCAGGACTTGATGTTTCGTGACTTTTTCTAATTTATTATATTTTATATAATTAGCGTAAAATTTAAAAAAAAAAATTTAGGCTCTGTCGCGTAGAAATTTGTATACATCTACGACCCTCGGGTCAAATTTGACCCAACGTATAAATCAGACGTTATTTGAATTAAATTTATTTGCTAATTGCAAATTTTCGGCTCAGCGGTTGCATGGTATTATTTAATCTGCTTTTATTGAGTTCACAGTAAACATAAATTTAAAAGCACCTGCTTTGTTTGGTTATTCGACTATGTATTTCGTAGCGATGAGTGATAGTGAAAGTGAATTCTCTTTGGCCGCGTTTTCGGATGATGAGGAATCATGTTCTGAATTCGAAGATCATGTTGAGGTTGCAGATTCTTCCGACAGTGATTTTAGTGATGACGAAAATTCTCTTGTGCCTTCTGAAATGATGTCGCCAAAAAATGGTCAAATAAACTTTTCAAAAACCCCTCTTGTAACAAGTGCCGGAAGAGCTTCAAGAGAAAATATTATCAACTTGATTCCCTGACTAACGCGTTACTCGTGCTCACGAATTACCGAAAAAGAAATTTCTAGCTTTGAACTATTTTTTCCACCTCCTTTGATACGTACGATATTGACCTTCACAAACATTGAGGGAAAACGAATATACGGTGAAGAATGGCTGGATATTAAAAACATCGAACTATTTGCATTTATTGGATTGCTAATATTAGCTGGCGTTTTTCGATCAAATAACGAAAACTGTGAAAGTCTTTGGAACCCTGAAACCGGAAGACCAATATTCGCTACAACTATGCCTTTGAAGACTTTCAAAAAAATATCGAGAGTTCGACAACAGAGAAACACGACGTGAACGAAGATCGTAGGATAAATTTGCTCCTATACGTGATTTGTGCAATCAAAGGGTTGAGATATTACCTAAGCTTTACAATCCAACGGAGAACGTGACCATCGATGAACAATTAGTAGCTTTCAGAGGAAAATGTCCATTCCGCAAGTACATGCCAGCAAAGCCTGCAAAGCATGGAATCAAATGTTGGGTACTTTGTGATTCAACAACGAGCTATGTTTAGAACATCCAACCTTACACTGGCAAGGCAATCCGAAGAACCCCCGAAAAAAAATCAAGGCATGCGTGTTGTTCTTGATTTGATTGAAGGGCTAAAAGGACAAAACCTCACAACCGACAATTTTTTCATGTCTTATCAATTGGCACAAAAATTATTGGAGAAACGTATTACGATAATAGGAACAATACGCAAAAACAAGCCCGAACTACCACCAGACTTAGTGAACATAAAATGAAGACCACTAAATTCATCAATCTTCGCTTTTACCGAACAAACAACTCTCGTTTCGTACATACCTAAGAAGAATAGAGCTGTGATTCTACTTAGCACTCTACACCATGATTCAAAAATTAGTAATCGTCGGGATAGAAAGCCAGAAATAATACTGGACTACAATAAATGTAAAGGTGGTGTAGACACATTGGACAAAGCTGTAAGCGGTTACACTTGCAAACGAATGACAAAACGGTGGCCTCAAGTAGTGTTTAGTAACATAATCGACATTTCAGCTTATAACGCTTTCGTTTTATTCAAATCCGCCAACCATACCTGGAAAGAGGACTGTCTTACAAAGCGCCGTTTTTACTTGGAAAACCTTGGTATGCAGCTCGTAACACCCTATATAAAAAAGCGACAAACTTCACCATGAGCACATTTTTCACTTGAAATTGCCAAAAAAATACGAAAGGATTCTCAACTGGATGCACAACCATCATCATCAGGTCAATTTGGAAACACGTCGGAAAAGAAAATAACTAAAAGAAGTCGATGTCAACTATGCCCAAAAACTGATAACAAAACAGGATTAGTTTGCGACATTTGTAATAAATATATATGTAAACAACATTCTAAAACTATTACTTTGTTATTTCTTTTATTTCTTTTTTCCTTCATTATTAAATACACTTTTTATTTAAAGTTTTCGTTATTTATGAATATCTTTTTGTTAAAAATAAAAATTTTCATAAATATATTAATAAAAAAATATGATAATAGAATAAATACAATATATTTGGATTTTCACTTTTATTTAAGATACCCATTTAATGGAAAAAACCTAACAGTAAAAATAATCAAAAACCAAGTATAAACCTTGAAAATATAGTATTGGGTCAAATTTGACCCGAAGTCCGTCCGCGTCAGTTAATTTGAAGACCGTAGGAAGGTTAAGGGGTTAGGGGTAGTCAGAATTTTCAAAAAATCGATTTTGTTTTTTTTGCATTTTCTTAAAGTATAATGTTTTAAAAATATTGTGTAAAAATTTGAAGTGAATCCGACAAATACTTTTCAAGTTATTCAACAATTAACAAAGGGCGCTCGGCCGCTCCGGAGCCGATAGCAAAACTTTAAATGCGTTTTTCTCAAAACTATGTTTTTCAAACTGGTGAACACTGTAACTTAAAAACCGCTACGTAGATTTCAATAAAATTTATACAGCTTTTGAAAAACATAAAAAACTTGTGCCTGATCGAAGGACTTTTTTTTTTCAAAAATTTCGATTTTTTTTTAACAATTAACTGTTGGTTTTTTTTCTAAAATCTGGAAAAAAATTTTCTGAGGCCGCCATTTTGTTCATTTTGAAAAAAAAAAAAAGAAGCTTCATCAGGCACAAGATTATCTATTAATAAAACTAATTTTTCTTGTCCGATTGGTTTTAGATGAATCTGCAAGGACTTGTGATGTTCACCGCAAGGGACTTCTGGAGAAACGGGCTTCACACAAACAGCGATAACTTTTGCAATTATTAATTTTTTTTTTTTTTAATTTTGGTGAAGTCAAGTTAAAACATGATGTTTTTATGCTATGTTTTTATTTTTGCTAAATAAATTAATTAAGTAGCAAAAAAAAATTCGTGAAAATCATCATTTTTTCGGGCCTCTGACTACCCCTAACCCCTTAAAAGCTTTCATCAACAGCTTCCATCTGATACCCATATTATACAAACACATCCAAGGGCACCTTGGTCCACCTTTTCGGGTATATCTCGAGACCCTGGTCGCTCAGAGATCTAAAAAATATTCTGTATTAAAGCACTCATCAGTAGCTTTGATTTGATACCCACCCTCGTTTTGGCCTTCGGCAGCGCCACTTGGTGGCGAGTGGAATCAATAAGCATATTATACTAACCTTCACCGTGGAAAAATATATATATATACCAAATTTCATAATAATCGGCCCAGACAGACACGACCAAAATGTATTAAATTCTAATGAGTGCTATGTGCGGTACAAAAAATACGTGCGGCAAATAGCAAAAACACACTCACTTAACCGACGCACCGCACACACACGCGTTATCGGATTTCAACCAAACTTCACAGAAACCTTTGCCAAAGCAACACCAACAATGTGTGAAACTTTCATTGTGTTCCTTACACGCGTTGCTGAGATTACCCCGGACAAACGCACACTTTTTTTCGGCTTAATTTTTATACTATATAGATATAAATAATTAAATATATATACAATTGTCTATGTATACACTTATATATAGCTTAATATTCTAGATATTTTTTACAAATTAATTTGGGTCCATCCTGAAAAGAAGGCGTGGAACCGTCATTTTCCCAAATCTTATTGGCGTCGTATTTATTTTGTTGAGTTCATCATTAGGTTAATTTTTTATGTTTTTTTATGCTAGAAAAGCGCTATCGAAGTGGATGGTTATTCACCGCCAATATCTGCGTTATGTAACTTAGCAGAATTCTTTTA